>WAAG01028348.1:12640-81195 GCA_013390105.1 Tichodroma muraria | reverse complement strand
AAAAGTTAACCAGGGTAGTGAAATGGTTTGCTCTTCCAGAGCAAATTCCAGTGGATATGCAGTGACACCATGAGGCAGGAGCTCCCTCCTCCCTCACCCGGGGCAGTGCACCAGAGGAGTCCCACCGAGAAGCTGTGCATTCCCTCAGCACTCCCTCGTTGCACACCAGCCACAGGCACCCAGTCCTGCTTCTTCGGTGTCTGACAGGCTGCTGGTCCCACTGCAGAAGGGAAGATGATCTACCACCATCTTTCACCAGTCCCTCTTGGAACAGAAGGGGGGAAGAAGGGGGCAGAAGATATTCACCACCTGATTCTGACAGGCTGCTCTGGTAAGCTGGCCCATGGGCTGGGGCACAGTTTCCAGCTGTCAGCTGCTGGCCTGCACACGTTTGTTCTCTTGCACAGCAGGTACTACAAGGTGAAGGCTTAAATTCAAAAGGAGCTTCCACTCAGTGGGCAGGTACCAGGTTAGAAGGGTGGTCTGGACTGGAGAAACAGGAGCTGCACCAGATTTTGGGCAGAACATCAGGATTGTTCTACAAGGACAGCACAGGGGCACAGCAGTTGGCACATTGTTTAGTCTGACTGCACATGTGGGTTTTGTTTTTTGATTTTGTTGGGGTTTTTTTGCTTTTGCTTTTTTGTTTTAATGCACACTGCCAGCATCTGGACGAGGTTGGTTGGTGGCGAGGTATTTGGCTCTCATGCTGGAGGTGTACTGGAGAAAGAAAAGACAAGACAAAAAAACAAAACAAACAAACAGAAAGTTAAGTCAGAATGACTGCTGTCACAACAGAATTCCGTCACAGATTTCTACCACTTCTCAGCATAACATGGTGTGTATTTAGAGCAAGCATCTCAAGGAGCTGCTGACTCAGTCTTAAGAGGAAAGTTCCACGAGTCACTGCATAGTTCACTCTGAGTAACATTCTGCCAGTCTGCTGCAGGGCTGCTGGCCAGGTCAGTGCAGATGTGCTGGTGATTTATCCAAGCTCTCTAGAGAAGGAAATCCAATAGTCACTAGGTCAAAACATGACATATGTTGCTTGGGAGAAGTGAGGGAAATGGGAATGATGCAGATGTAAAACCCATCCCACACTTTCACCCTCTTTTAGTCATGTTACTGCTTTCAACCATGCCAGAAAAGGAGGTTGAAAAGAAAATGGATGCTCACTGCATCTTCACATTACTTTTTATAGCAATGAGGGCATCAGAAGACTACATGTGCCATGGATGGGCAGCTTGAAAGAAAAGTGAGGAATAACAAAATGACTTATGCCCAAGAAAGAACAGACCCTATCAGGCTGGAAACAGGCTGCCATCAAACAGGATGATATTAGCAAGTTATCAGGTGGGTGACAGCCCACTGTGGTCTGGGATCCAAGCTGTGCACTGTGCAGCAGCAGATGAGACTCCAGCGTGGGGGAGAGAAGAGCAAGTCAGAAAGATGAAGGTTAGTTTGGTTTGGAGGTGGTGGTGCTGTTCTTATTCTCTTCTTTTATTCTAAGCAAGGTAATCCAAAACAGCTCCCAGAAGCTACTGAGGTAACATGTGTCATTCAGCTTTGAATAATGAGCTGAAAAACATGCAAATAATGTCCAGCAGTAAGAACAGAACTCTGCCCCTTTATGCCAATGTGTTTGATGTCTTCTAGGT
The DNA here is from genome assembly GCA_013390105.1 of Tichodroma muraria. NCBI lineage: Eukaryota > Metazoa > Chordata > Aves > Passeriformes > Sittidae > Tichodroma > Tichodroma muraria. The sequence continues at coordinate 79,537 of WAAG01028348.1, read as the reverse complement.
TCTGCTACCACAATATTAACAACCAAGCAATGAGGACAGACATTTCGTTCCTCTTTTTATACCCTCTGGAAGTTGAATAATTCTATAATATCCACAGCTTACTTCCCAAGAGTGCTCTTCAGCATACTGACTTTTTATCACCTCTTAAACCGAACCACATAAAATAGCCAGTTAAGCTGGCAAAGAGACAACTGAAAGGCAGTTCCACACCAGGAGATATGATTTATGTTGCCCACTGGGAAAGAACATTATGAGGCATCCTTAGGCTCTCAAAAGCTCAGCTGTCCATGGGGGTTTTCAGAGAATTAACAGTATTTTATCAGTTTTCCTTCAAAGACTGACCTGGGTTGAACCTCTGCACAATAGAAGAGAGAAACTGCTCCTCTGGCAGAGCTGATCCCACCAGCACAAGATGAAGACACCTGTGGCTTATTAGCACACTCAGCTTTTAGTGTCTTCCATAATCAGAAAACCTTTTACAGAACATGGATCTTAATGTAAAACTCTGGCCCAGAAATGGTATCTATATTTGGAAGACATAGGGTACATCTGTTCTTTCTAAGATGTATCTTTTGTCAGCAAGAGAGCAAAAGATAGAAAATAGCAAGCTGAGCTGCTTTAAGGACAATAATCTATACAGTTTATTAAATGTGATTACTGTTTCAGAAATAAAGTTTAGGGCATTATTAATACATAGGAGAATAACCCAACAGGCTCAGAGAGGTTCAGAAGTCAAAGAGCTTTCTCACGAAGTAGGGCACGTTTCAGGTAGTGCAATGCTGAAATTACCAGCCAAGCCTCAAGCTAAGAAGAGGATCTTAGAAGGAAAAATGCATTTGAGCACTCATTTTCCATTTGCATTCTCTGTAGTGACGTGTGATAGGAGATGAGTATGAACAGAACTTTTCCAGGTGCTAAAGTTTTGTAAGAAGTATTTAGAAAAAAAAATAAAAATCTCAGATAGTGGAAGGTTATTGTGCATCTTTCTGGACAAGTCATATAGGTTCAGCACACAACACGCAACATAAACTTTCTTTAAAGCATTAAAATCAAGAGTACCACTTGATGAATTGCATTTCAAAGCTGTACAAAGTACACCTATCATGGCAGGAGAAGTTGAAAAGAATTCCCTCCTTCCTCCAAAAAGAAAAGACCCCACAGTTGTTTAAGTGTCACTAAAACAAAGTAACCAGGAACACAAGATCTGGAGAGTCAAGCAGAGAGTATTTTACATTCAAAACCTACCTGCAAATCCACCACAAGTAACAAATCAGAGCAGTCAGAGTTAGGGCTGATGTTCTCTCCTTAACTCAGGATTTTTGCACCTTTGTACCTCTTCCCAGTTCAACTGAACCAATTACTCCTTCTGTTAAGAGTCTCTTTAATGACCATGATAAGTATGACTGAAACCTGGCAGTAGAGACTTCACTGTGCACCTCCCACCAGCACAGCTCTATCAGCGTGCTCTGGATCCCAGTCTCAGCATCACCCTCAGGCACAAGTGCTTTCTCCACATGCTGCAGTCCTTCCTCCAAGTCCTTCTCTGCATCCTCTGCTGGGAGGCAGAGGAAAGATGCTGTGGAACATACAGGTCCCAACATCTGGACAGGCCAGCAGATGAAGATGTATCAACAGACACTTGCCACTTTGGACATGAAACCAAACCATGTTATCCAGAGTTAAAATAATTAAGTCTTCAGTTGCTTAAAAAAAAAAATCACTATGTCTTTAACTCCTTTAAAAAGTGATAAAGCCAGAAAGCCTGAGCACAATTGAGACCAAGGAGATATTGGACTCCACTCTGAGGCCCACAGCTGTCAGGTTCACAGTTGCATTTAGTTTCCTTTAAAGAGGAGCTTTCATAGAAGGTTAAAGAACATGCACAATCCAGTCATTCTTCCAGCACGCTCACTGGAAGTACCCATGTGCCTATACACTCTCATTTACCCTTTCAAAAACAGCACAGAGGACAAGTTTCACCCCACACCTCCACCTCACGGTCAGCCTCCCCAAGAAGGGCACCTGAAAGAGCTCTTGTTACCATTCCTGCTGGTTGCCTGTGCTATTCAACACAGCACCTCTCAGTCACTGACCAGCAGCTCTGACAAGCACAGCTGATCGCACGCAGGTTTATTTTTGTATTTCTCAAAAAAAAAAATAAAAGTCTCTCCTTCACTTTCAGCCTTGTTGAGGGTATAAACTTTCATAGGTGTGGTTTGCCAGCACATACTAGTTAGGCACTTAACACACATAGCCTGGGCACAAAGGAATCATTGGTTGCAAAAAGAAGTAATTTAAGGGAATAATCAGTTCGTTTTAGAGGCCATAAATTCTACTGATTCCTGTGAAATCTATGAGTCCTTCACAGCTAACTAAGCTATGCTGAAAGATCACTTACTATATGAAACCATGACTGAGTACAAACCATTTACTATTTGTGGTTAAAAACCCACGTGAATTTCTCTTGAGCTACCCTGACTTTGATTTCCTGCCAGAGCTGTTCAGGTAGTGCAATAAAGACCAAAGCTTCTGGATTCAAGTTCTGAAAGGTTGATCTCAAACAGCTACAGCACAGTAAACACAGAACGTTTGGTGTTATTATGTATGGGAGTTACAAGATGCAGGGAAACAGCTAATTCCAGCCAGTGGGTTCTGAATTCAAAGAGACTTAAGTCTTTCAAGTCAAAAGAACAGAGCTTCTGTTGGGTTTGTTTGTTTTTAAAGCCTTGGAAAGAATGCAGTGCCTTTTCCATAGCCCTTCAGACAGCCACATTAAGCTCGGGTGGGACCATAGATAAACAGAAGACAGTGCAGACTGGGATCAGGTCATGTTCCAGCCCAGGGATTTCAAGTCTAGAATGAAGGCCCTAGAATTTCCCCACCCTCACCAATATTTTATTTCATGGAACAGATGCATCTAACATCACTACAATACCACCTACAGGAACAGCAAAGCAGAAAACCCACCACAAGCTGAGGCCTAAGAGCAGACTTAGCAAGACTTAAGACTGGAGAAAGCTGTGAGCCTTTCAAGGGTGCTGGCACCATGCTTCCAGACAAGGTTGTTTGCATTCATGCACCAGGGCAGGGGCACCAAGACACCCGATCCAGACCCTTCCCAGCAGTCCCCAGGCAGGCAGGCAGGCAGCGAGGGGCAGCAGGGATGCAGACCAAGCACCAACAGAACAGAAAGGAATCAGTGCAAGGCTGAGAAAAGCGCCAAGAAGAAGCAGCAGAGAAGAAGGAACAGCAGCAGCTTTATGGACATGTATTTCTGGGAAGAGAATGCAAGATATGACTGCGTGAGCCAAAAGCAACGGGCTCCCTGCTCCCACTGAACCAACCCCATCTGTCACTGCCTGGCTGTGGCTCCCTTGAAGGAGCACTGTCCTTCACACCACCTGAGTAGTCTGCTAGCCCTAATTATACCCTGCATTTAACCAAGCTAATATAATCCCCCAAAAATGCACACCACCTCCTCATTCTGTGGGCATGAGGGAGGAAACACTGGCTGTTTTGGAGAACACCAGCAACTACAGCTCATGAGGAGTTCAGACAGTGAAATGGTACTAGGAGGGCACTGCTCACAGAGTCTGTGGGACATGGATGGGATGATTCAGACACACAGAACAAACAAAACAGTAAAAGGTTTTGAAACAGAATGAAACAGATCTTAGTGATTATATCTGGACTATCTTAGGGAAGATTTTCTTTAAAAATTTGCTCCTTTCTGACCTTAAATGTAAGGATAAAAGGAAAAGCTGCACACAGATCTGACAGGCAATTAAGTAACTCTTCAGGACAGTTCAAAATTTAAAATCCTACAAATGAGCTAAGAGCTTGTGGCAGGTTGGCATTGATGGTTTTGGGTGTTATGGCCACTAAGGACAAGCAGAACAGCAGCAGGGCTCAAGAAGAGCCGAAAGCTGAAGACAACTATTCCTGACTGAAGTGCTGCTAGATTGGTTCTCTTTACTTCTAGAGAATGGCTTCTTGCGATGGGAGAACTTCCATGTTGCTTTTGAAGTGCAAGGTTATTTCTACATTCGAGCAGCACTCAGCACTTGGTGTTCAAGCTGTTCTGAAGTGTGGAATCCAAGCTGAAGCTGCTGTGAGGCAGCTTTTGTGGGGCACGGGCACCTGTAACCCTCACAACGTGCACCAGAAGCCTCTAGAAGGTCGATACTGCTCCTTGAGTCTGCACCAGAGCCAAAACGGATTTTCATTTTAACCCTTGGCAGGAGGGAATGGGGTGGGAGGTGCAGAGGGAAGGAATGTGAAGAAATAAAAGGCACTGGCCTGGGATAAACAGTGCAGGGATGAAGGGAGCGGTTGGGAGTGGAGAAGGGGTTGAGCAAGAAGGACCTTTTTTGCAGTACCTGTTCCATTTGCGGGCGCTGTTACCAGTATGTCCGTGCACTGTCCGAGGGCTTAAGCTGCCAGCTCATATGGCTGCTACTGTCCATGGCAGCCAAATACAACTGTGATGACGCAAGAAAGAGAGAGAAAAAGAGAGTGCAGCCTCAACGTGCATGAAAAACACAGTGCAAGCAAGTGAAACCGTGGTGTGTGTCAGCAACGAGGTGGGCTCTACCACCCTAAGGGAATATCTCCGTGGCAAGAAGGAGAAAACAGAAGGAATGAGAGAAGGAAAAACACAAACAAACGAACAAAAAGCCAGGAAAAGTAACGGACAAACAATGCAGCAGGATCATCACATCTTAGTTTTCACCATCTGTTCACAGAAAGCTAAATGGAATAGGTCAGCTCTGTCTACCCACTGGACATAACCTACTTGGATGGTTATCTCCCTATCCCTCCCAAAAAGAGGCAGGGATGTGTGCATTGGTATTCCCTTTTCATCTCTCTCCTCCCACAGACAGTTTGCTATGAAAAGTTACCATTTCTTCTGCCTCAGTACAGTCTCAGCCACCTGCTACGGAGAGCTGCAAATACAAAAATCCCAGAAAAGCCTTTCCCTGTTGCCTGCCAATATGAGAACAGACAGCATTTTCCTTCTTTTCACTGCCTGTCTACTACATCCCTCCAGGAAACACATTTACCCCGTAGCCTGGTTCCTTGTCTCATCTGGGGAGAAGCTCCCTTTTCTATGGTGCAGTGCTGCTCCCTCATCCGCCCCAGCTCCTGCACTTCCCCACAGCCCACACTGATGGCTGCCAACTCAAGTTACTCTGAAGAAAAAAAAGCTTTATCTACTCCTAAACCTCAGCCTAAGGCACCAGGACTCAGATTCCCACTCAGGGTATTAACACAAACCACTACTGAAGAACCAGGGAACTTCTTGCCTAGCTACAGCCCCATGGAAGGGAATGTGCTTTCTCTGAAGCAGAAGAGCAGTAGGGCAAGGGGAAGCAGGACATTGAAGGAACATGTGCCCCAGCAGCACCAGAGGGACAGTGCCCTTCTGCCCCAGGAAACATCAGCAGAGCAGCACGTCAGGGATTCTGCTGAGACCACCTCGCCGCTGAGAGCGGATAGCGCGGCCAGAGCTCGCGACCGCAGCACCGGGGCTCAGCAAAACCTCTCTGGGAAGGGTGGAAGAGGACTGGCCAAGGACAGAGACAAGGATCAACTCTGCACATTTCCACTTCCTCTACAGCAAGACGAACTGGTCCTCTTGAAGTGAAACCACGAATGTGATGTCCTCGCTTCCACCACAATTCCTACTCCTTCATCCACCAACCTTCTCTTCCTCCCCTTCCCATCAATTTGAACCAGGCACCACAGAGTGTATTTTATTTACCTATACCTGAAGACTGGTTGATCATTTGGCATTTTACTACTCATCCTCTGCGATCACACCACCAAGTTAGTGAGAACTGGGATGGCATGTACTCCAGGTTCTGCTGTAAATCAGGCTTACAGGATCCAGCGAGGGAGGGCAAGATTCATTTAGTTCTTACCCAGACATGAAGACAAGCCCATGTTTTATCCAGCATACAGGAATGGCTATCAGGCCACTCCAAATACCAAAACCTTCCATGAAAGTTTCTTTTTTTTCCTCCATAGGAAATTAAATACAAAAATAGATTTCAAAGAAAGTAAAACAGTAGTGAAAGAAAGATTTGAAAAAAAAATCTCAACAAAAAAATAATACAGGTTTCATCCTAGCATCTCTTTAGGGCAGATTAAGGAGAGAGGTTCAGCAATAACTCTGAATTTACAGTTTGAACAAGTTTCTTTTTAAACTTGAGGAACCAATGGCACAGATAGCAAGTACGCTGCATGCAAGTGAATCATCCTGCTGAAGTCACCCACCAAGATACTCATGCACTTCAGTGGTGGCAGGACTGGGCCCATAGGATTACCAGTGTTAATTGATTGAGTTTTAGTCTTTTCGTGTGCAATGTCCAAAGTGGCATAGCAGAGTTTTTATTCTCTGTGGCAGGTGAGACATAGCTTGTCCATCCAAGCTGCTGCCATTTATGGGCCAGATCCTGTGTTTGGCTGCACAATCAGCTCCCTTGGGGGTACACAGGAGTCGCAAACGTGTATTCCCCAAAGTTGCTGAAGCAGAGAAGAGCAGTAAAGAGAGACTTACTGAGGGAGGTGGGGACTCCCGGCCAATGAGCGGGGTATTCTCGCAACGGGGGTTCTGGAAATTTGCATTCTGGCTCCTAGGAAAGGAAGACACACATGGTAACGGGGCACGTGCCATGCTTCTCTGGGGAGGGTCTCTGATGGGGACATGGGACAGAGCATCCTCACCCCCAGAACCACTGTCTCAGGTCAGTCTCCTTCAAAGCTTTTCTTACAGGCCAGGTGGACCCCCTTTTTCAGACAAGGGCATAAAGCGATCATAATTTTCCTCAGATTGAGCACTATTTTTACATTCTTACTCAGAAGGGCCCACAGTGAATCACATCAAGTGATTTAAAAATAGGTCCTTGTGAAAATCTGCCTCCCGGCAGCATCCGAACCGCCAAATGGCAGAAACGGAGATAAAATAAGGACAATGTCTAAGGGGATAAACAAAATGATGTGGCAGCTCAAAAAAAGGTGGGCCCTGATGATAGTCCAAATGATGAAAGCTCTGAAGACCCCACCTGGACTAGGTAGCTCCAAACTGCAACAGATGTCAGAGCTGACTGCAAATACTGTAGAAAGAGAGAGCCCACAGGTTTTTTCTTGGCTCTCAGCCTTTTGGGAGGCTTCTGGCAAGACTGCTCTGTCTGAAGAATTAAGTCTTCTGGTGATCAGAATCATTGTGCAATAAGAAGCCCAAACAATACTTTGCTACTTCTTTTCTTCAGACATTTTCCTGAGCCCTGGAGCGCAAAGCTGCTCACATTTTGGAGCATGCTGTCTAACAACAAACTCTTTCTAGTGCAGCACTTTCAAGCTATTCCCTTCTCTCATTTGATGCCAATCAGAAAACAAAATCCTTCACTGCTTTTTACCACTTGGTCAGAAGTGCCAACCTTGCAGCACTTGAGCCAACAGAAATGAGAAGGAAGCAACGTGGAGAAGCTTTGTGTGGGGATACTCACATGTACTCCGTGACGGGAGCATTGCTGACTGTGTGTGCTGCTGCTGGGATGCTGGTCTCACTGCCATAACTACTCCCACAGCTATAGAGGCTGGGCATGTGCACTCTGTACAGATTATCGTGTGTCTGTCTGCTCCCTTGAGCAGCTGATTCTTCTTCCCCATCATCATCTGAGCCTCTGCAAGAAGGAGAAAAAGTTCCTCCTAGAACCCTACAGTAACCCCACATGTGGGGTTTGCAGGAAACCATGGTAATCCTAGGAACCTCCCAGTCATCTTCCACACCTCCAGGTTCGTACCCGTTTGGGATGCCTCAGGGTGGCAGTGTGAAACACAGCCCACACCACAGTGACTCAGACCTCCCACAGATCCCATCTGGAGGTGCACAATGCGTGATCCCCTCCAGCCTCCCTACAGGCTTCTCTCAGGGCTTGGCACATGGCACCAGTCTGCAGCTGTCCAGTTGTAGAACCAAAGGATGGGTACACATCCCAAAATATGCAGCGCTAAAAAATGCCACAGACAACAAAAGAGAGAGGCAATGGGGATTGTAGTGCCATGCGCCCCACAGAAACAGCCTTCAAAACTGCAATCTGTGAACTTCCGCTTCTTGTGGACACATCCAAAAAACTCCCTTAAGAGTTAAGCCTCTGTAGACTTCTCTGAAGTCCCGTTCTGGTTGCAAAGGGTCTGCTTCAGCTTCTAGAAAAATCACAGAAGTCTTTATAGAGACTAAGTTGTAAAAGTTGTGTCTGAAGGCTTTATCTTCTCAAAAATGCCAGGGTTTTAAATCAATGGAGAGAACTGTTTGCCAGCTGGTTCCCTTTGCCTTCCCATACTATTCTCTTGTCCCTCCTATATAACACATGCTGCTATTCCATCTCCCTAATTAGGGGGTGGAGCACTATGGTCTGAAATATATTTAATCTGTGCTTAAAGCTAGTGAAAGGTTCTACACAGCATGAACCTCCCAAACATCACCTGCAGCTTCTGCACCACACGGTGGCACTGAAGATCGAGGAATTGCAGCCTGCACAGTCTCTTCCAGGCAATAAACTGTGACATCCTCCACTCCCCAGAGGGAGGCTGGGGAGAAATGGTGCTCCACGGAAAGCAAGAGGGCACCCTTCAGATCACAGCAGCAGCCTGAGCCTGCTGGGGTTGGCAGGGCAGGCAGCAGCCCACAGGGAAGGCAGTACAGGAGATGCCACTGGGTAAACCTTTCTCCTTCCAACAGGCAGGCTGCTGTGCTCTTCGTGGTAAGGTCTCTGCAGCTGCCTGTGGAAGAGGTGAGGAACCAGCCATTTTCTCAGGGGCTATTCTGACACTTCCTATGGCCACTTCTCGGGGGCACAGCAGGCTGGGCCAGCTCTGAATTCCTGCTGTTATTCAGGGCCTTCTATTTTACCACAAAAATTAGGACCACAGAAGAGAATTTGCTGCAGCCTATCGTTCTTCTGCAAGAGCAGAAAACTCCATGCCATTTTAACAGCTGCCTGTGGTGCAACAGCCAGTCAGTGAAGCGAAGGTTTGCTAAAGACTTACTGATTAATCTGCGTATCATCATTAATATCAGTTCCAATTTGCAAGTGTCTCACCTGCCCATGTTGTTGGCAACAAAACAGTTCCTGCTTTCCATTATCTATGCCAGTCAGTCACCTCAGCATGAGCAAAGCTACAAAGGCAAGTGTAAACTGCTTCTTATTCCAATTCTCTTCCCCATAGTAGAACAAATGCCCCAAGCCAATGTAAGAGAATAAGAAGTTTACAGAGAGAGCAATAGTTCAAGCATTACCTCTATATTACAGCTAAAATCACTCATCTGACTTGACTCAGTCCTACAGAGTATTCCAGTGCAGTGAGGTTCAGATGTTAGTATCAACCACAGCCAGAGCAAAACACAACCATTTTCTTTCTGTTAGACCTGTGCTTACAAAGCCTCATCCCTCACACCCCTGGGAACATGTGGGAATGAGCTCCATATGCTCAAGGGCACAAGTCCAGCAGCTAGTCTTCATTGGGAAAGAGCTCTACAATGCTACAGGACCTAAACTCTCTCTGTACCTCTTCTGCTGCCAAGTGTGTGGGACGCTGCAGACAATGGAACTGAACATGAGGGCTGTGACAAAGGAGAAGAGAACCAGGTAGATGAGGCCTTCCACTCCATCATAGCAGAAGCCTGTCAGAGCCTGGACGTAATCCTGCAGAGGGAAAGGAGCAGAGTTTCCTGATCACTGCAGAGTTAACACTGAGCTCTAACTCAAAAGCCCTTCTCCAGACTCCGCTCTCTGAAACAACTTAGAGACATTGCGCTCCCTTTTCTAGAGCATACTTCTATTTTAATTTCAGGGATTTAAGTGTTTTTCATAAATGATATAACCCTTGTTTCCCCTCACAAAGACCAGCTTGGATTTAGACATAGAAATATTTTCAACCACCCACAATAAGACTTTAAGAGGAGCAAAAATAAACAGCCAAGGCAAACTTATCCACCCAACTGAAGATATAATATTTTTCATTAAGCCTTTCAACTCCCTCACAATGCCCCATGCCCAGGAACAGAAGCATGAACTGTGTCTCTGCCTTTAGAGAGGCAGTGAGCACAACAGCAAGGCCATGCTACACTGCCCTAAGTGCTCTAAGGCACTGCGCTCCATGGCAAAGGCAACAAGTTATTTGCTATACACAAAAAACCCCAAACCTGAAGGCCTCTTTGGTTGCAGCTTGTAGATGTATGAAGGCATGTTATCTAGCTCCCTATGTTGATCTTTAAACTCAAAGCTAACTTGATCCAAATTCTCATTCCCCTTTCTGCTAGAATCAATAAGTAAAAAGCTGTTGTAAACTTCCACCACAGATTTGGAACTCCAAACTAATACAGGCTCTACACCCCCTTAATACTTTCTTAGCTCAAGCCCAGCTACCAAGAACTCACCAAATGCAGACTCCGACAGTCTACTAAAGCTGTCAGCTGCTGCAAGTTGATCTCTGTTGAATTCAAAACCTCCTGGATCCGTGTAAGGTACTCCTGCAAACAGCAAGCCAGTGATTAGTGCAAGGGAATGCTTAGCAGGAGCTGATCCTGGGTTCTGTGCAAAGCTGAGGGAAGCCACGAAGACCAGGGAGAGCAAACTTGAGGAGAGTTACCTTGGAGGTTGGGTGCTCTTTGCTCGCTGACCTCATGAGCTCCGACACATCATCCTGCATTTCTACCAAAGCCTTGTGACTTCCTGACAGCTTCTGCTCAACACAAAACATACAATGTTTCAGCAGTTCAGGCCACATGGACCAACAGATCTCCTGGGAAGAGACTGAAATCCTATTTCCCAAATACTGAAGCATCATCTGTATGAATGTCCCAGCTGACATGAGTGCAGCTGCAATAGGGTTAAGTTTGACTTTTAGCAAACTGGAAGAAGTACAGACAGAGAGAAGAGGAGAAGGGGAGAACCAAAAGGAAAAACAAAACAAAAATCACAAACCCACAAGCAAATAATAAAATACATACACAAAAAATGTACACACAGCTGGGGCTGGCTCTAGGACAGAAGGGAAGGAGAAAGAAAAGACACAAAAGCACTCAAGTTCTCACCACAGAACACAGCTGGATTTTTTACTAAATCAGATGGATAAAAAAGACAATGTTAACAGTAGAAGTTGTTTGTATTAGGGTGCAGCCTTTACATCCATTTAAAGCACCATGAGAATTTCACATGCAGGGAGTACATGGAGCAACCAGAAATACAACAGATGGCAGAGGTGCATCAAACCACAGTCTGAAGTGTTCTTACCCCCACCCTTTAAAACAGAGGAAGACAAGATTTTAAAAAAATCCTAAATATAAATGGTGAAGCAGCTGGTGTCTGCCAAACAGTGGGTGGTGTGGGCCCGTTCTGGCCTCTGATGCATTCAGCAAAATTTGGAATGGGTCCAGGTGCTGTTCTTCTGCCCCCACACAAAAGAATAACGAGTCACATTTATACTTCAGGATAAACCCCTTGGATGTTCAAAGGTTTGTAAGAGGCATCTGCGGAAAAAAACCCTTCATCCACAGAAGCAACTGCATTTTGGGAGTGGAGTGTTACCACTGTTTAACCCAAAAGAACCTTCAAGAAGAGCTTCAAAGCAGGAATTACAGAGTTTCCCAACCTGGCATTAATTGTGGCGCTGTGTCTCCACACTGCTGCTCTTGAGACAAGTACCTTGTAAACAGAGGTACCATCAACAAAGCCATGGCTCTCACCACATTGCACATAGACCCTTCTAAGGGTGTGTCCTGGACCTGAAGCTGTGCAGGTAGTGATGAAGTTGGAAAATAAATCTCCTCACTAAATCACAGTGCCACCTCCCGCACAGCTGGGAAGTAGCTGCCAAAGCTTCAGCAGCAGCCAGAGCGCTCCCTAAAGCAAACACCCTGTAACTGGGTATGCATGCTGGCACCAGGAGCGCTCAGCCTGCACCCTGCAGGGTGAGGAGACCCAGGGGTGGAAGGAGCTCAGGTGCTTACACTCACCTGCTGGAAAGGGTTGGGGTGCCCGGCACTACAGGTCATGTAATAGTGGAGAGTCTCTGTGAAGACACAAGAGAAGAAAGTCAGGCCAGACACGTCGTTCCAGCTTTGCAGTATGGGTCTGCTCCACTTAAAGTTAGATGGAACACAGAAAAAGTTTTATCCAGAAGCTGGCACTTTCCATCACATAAAACTAAGACAAGACATCAGTCTAGGACAAGTTCAACTACAGTACAGTGAGGACATACTCATAAACTTCCAGAGAAGACTGTTATACTGTGCTCTGCTAACAACATCATTTGTTTCCAGGCTTGAAGACACAGCTGTGTTCCTCTTCATTCAAACCAGCCTGGTGCCCTCATGAGCCCTCTACAACACTACATCAACTGCCAGCACACACAAATTACAAATACCGGGCTTTCCCCTGCCATCCTCAATAACGTTATTATGGAAGTAAGCTCTGAAAGATTTGATCATCCAAACACCTTTAGGTTACTCCTTAAACATTTACTGATCCTCTTCAGATGAATATGAGCATGCCAGCTGAGCAAAATCAAGGGTGATCTTGGCATGGTAAAGACTACAAAAGCCCCAAAACACACAAACCCTCTGCATTCCCCCCTCCACCAGCATCTTTTCCTCCACTCTTTCTAATCTTCTGTCTGTGACTTTCAGTAATGCATATTCCAGGCTGCACAGCTATTCTGATGAGCTCCGACTCAGAAATCAGTCAAAGGCAGAAGCGGAGCCGTGAAGGAAGCAGACCTGGCTGTATCCTGACTCTGCCCTACTTCCCATAAATATTGGATGCACCTTTCGGCAAGGCAGCACGCTGGAGACAGAGTGCTACAACACAGCCTGTCAGCCCCTGTGTGCTGGCAATGCAACCTGACAGCTGTTATTTATAATTCATTCGCCTACTCCGGGGCAGCTCCTGCCAGCTGCTCCATCTCCTGCCCACCGACTCCTTCTCTGGGACGCCTTACATCTCCCCCAGCCAAGCCTCTAAACAGCAATTAGCAAATTCTGGGCAGACAGGAGGGCAGCAAGAACTGCTTTGTGCCTCACTTTGGGCAGACCACAGAAGTGACTGTACCACAAGTACTGAGCCAAGGAAAGGGCTGCTCCTCCCCGGCTCATAAATCACACACAATGGCTGTGTGAAAATGGATTAAACCACACCTGCACGCAGCAACCCACAGCAGCACACATGGTGACCCAAAGGAGCTGTGATCTTGTCACCTATATATTTTAAACCAACAAACCACTAGAAGTTTCTCTTGAGCTCCCACAGTGGTATCAAGTTTACATCACCTTTTTAAGTGCAATAAGCTGCATGACATACTGCTAATGCAGAGCTCTAGAAATGTTTCTTGAGGGCCTTCTGGATCGTCCCTGGTGGGCAGATTAGAGATGAGAGCTCCTGATATCATAGTTCGCAGCTTGTAAGCTCAGGATAAAGACTGCTGGTTACAAGTGAAGCAAAAAGCAGTACAGTGAAATAAGTGCTTGCCTTGCTTCACCCTGGAAGGCAGGATCAACAAGGATTCACTGTGGTAGCACTGGCTTTGCTGCTGACAAGTGTGACACTCTACATAAAACATGCTTCCCAAAATGGCACAGCCATCAGGAGCAGATTTCCCCTGCACTGAACCCGAGCTGTGGTGCTTTAAATCTACGGCTACAGCAGCCAGTGAGGTGTGACCCTTCAGGTGACCCTGTACTGCAAAGCCTGGAAATTAAGAAGGACCACGTCCCTTGCCTCCATGCCACCAGGAAAAGAAGAAGGAACAGGAGGCATTCACCTGTTTTAAACCTGGTGGAGGCTATCCTGTACATCACCAAATCTCATATTTCTACATGAGCTACACTCATCCATCCTTTGCACTTTGATAACAGCTCCAGGCAATTTCTTTCTATAATTATCTTTCTGGTGCATTTTCCTCTCAGGGAAGACTCCTAAAGGTTGATCTGATTTTTGAAGCTGGCCTTTAGGCAATCTAGTGCATAGCAGAAGGGTTAGGCAGGGTCACATCTGCAGCTGCCCATGCCTGCTGTTGCTAGCAGCACTCCTCCTGACTCACTCTTGGTGCACAGGCATTGTGGGAGCAGAAGGCAAGGAAGGAAACTACCTAAAATGCTTTATTTTTGCAAAGTCTGTTTTTCCTAGAAAGGAAAGTAGAGCTTCCCACTAAGGACAGCTTCAGCTGCTAGAATTACTTATGCTTCTGCAACCATGGAGACCTACTACTCACTTCAAAGCCCAGCCAAAATGCAAAAATGGTATTATGCACCTGCCAAAAGGCAGCGAGGTCTGTAGAGAGCAATGAGGAAAAAAAGATCCTTGTTCCAAAAAAAATCCTCACACCTAGAATAGCTTTTCCCAGCTCTTCTTCATCTCTAATTGAACATTCTCTTAGCAGTGCTCATTTTACCTACACACCCAGATGAGGCTGTCTCTGTGGGTTCAATGGTCAGAAAAAGCACCTGTGGTGTCAAAGGAAGGCAGCTCTTTTGGCTGGACTTTCTTGCCCAGGTAACATTCTCCACCAGGAGTTTTGTTTCCTCAAGGCACCAGTCTGACAGCAAAGGGAGCTGTCTGCATAATATTTAACTTATCTGATACATTCTATTCTTGTATTGGTAAAATCAGTGCAAGAATACAAATACAAATGTCCCATTTGCCCTCCACTCAAAGCTTTCTGCTAATCAGGAGTCCAACAGCACACCAGGCAGGAGAACAGCTTCTCAATGCCAACATCAGCTCAGCAGGACTCTCAAAAGCACTTTCCTGGGCAAACTCTTTCCTGCAGTGTACTCTGAGCTCAGGTAAAACTGTTCAGACACCACCGCCCCACCTGAGGTTTTGTCCTGATCTTACTTCTAGAGAGGAAACAGAGGTGGTGATGGTGTCAGTCCTTTGGTTGATCCAGCTCTGGGCTTCAAGACGAGATTGCATCAGTGGGAGGCCAGTTAGGAGGCTGGGCAGGACAAGAACCCTTCCTGCTTATATCTGAGCAGCTCAGCCTCAGCATCCAGCCTGACCAGCTCGGCTGGACCACAGCTAAAAGGCTCCATTATCCATCCCCTGAGGTTCACAGCTCCCTCGGATGAAGAGAGTGCCTGTTCCCCATGCAGATTTGTGGTAAGAGAATCCGGAGAAAGCTCTTCCTGTTGTTTAGACAGATTGTGGCTTCTTATTTAATTTTATGCAACAAATCATCTGATAATAACATAATATCAGTGAAAAAGAATGGGACTAGAAGATGGCCTCCTGCTTTGAAAATAAACATCTTGGCTGCAACAAGTCTTTTTACTAGCAGCAGGAGCTGATTATACAGGCATTGTTCAATTCCATGGGCTTTATATCAGTTAATGAACACAGGGCGAGTTAGGCACATACATCAGCCTCTTCTGCAAAATTATTTAAGTATTTCCTTCTCCCAGAAACCTGCATAAAAGTTCTTCGCTTCTCTTTTCTCCCCCATCATTTTTTTAATGCAGCACATTTTATCTGCAAACAAGAACATCTCTTCTCTAGCTAAAAACATGACAGCAATAATGCACTTAATCAGATTATTCTCAGCTCCATTAATTCCATTTAGATTTGAAAACAGCAATTAATACATAAACAAGAATATTACATACTAGTTGCCTAGTATTCAACTCAGTTATTTTTCCGTGAAAACTACAACCACCACCAGCAAAAACACATTGCAAATATCAATGACTCAGTCCCAGCCTGAATGTCAGACATTGTATGCAACAACAGCAACTAAAAACAGTGATTAAAGAGAAAAATTGACCCAGCACTACCAAGCTTCTTAGGATTACTTGTTGCTTCTTACATCCTTAAAATTAGAAGGCAGCACCCAGCCCAGTGTGTCAGGTCCTGCACTGGCCAGAAGCAGATACCTCAGCAAGACTCTCAGCCCAGCTCCAGCTGAAGTGATTCTCACAGCAAATGTGAATCCTACATCTGTGATAACTCCCCATGGGTTCTTCCATGATCTACCTGAGCCCCTCCAGCCACTCACACTCTCTTTTAGTGAGTTAATGTTGGAGAACATCATCCAGAAAGCAGAGACAGCAACCCAGGGAGCATAAAGCACTAGAACCAGGGACTTTCAAACAGGGCCTCTTCCTCTGAGAGGACAGCATCAATGCTGGCTCCCAGCTGACTGTCCCTGTCTCCTGGGGCTCATCACTCTCTTACATATGGCTCAGCTGATCACAAAGCAGCTGCTACAACTTGCAGCCAAGGGATACTAACACTTATTCCAGACTTTTAAAGAGGTTTTACTGGGATTAAAGTGTAATTGCCACACTGCAGTCCTCACGTCATAATTTTTCTTCCTACTCAGATGCACAGGAAGATCTCAGCATTTGGGACCAAGAGCTATTTCCATAACTTCCTGACCATAAACTATGACACAGCAGTGAAAACCCGCATGGGAAGACCGAAGATTCAATCATCTCCCAGCCAGCTGTCTGGTGCAATGGCAGGCTCAGAAGTTGGACAGATTTCCTTCTGGAGAAAGGAAAAGGTGCTCACCGGTGCTCCAGGGTGCCTGGCAGCAGGAGCTGGCACACTCAGCGCCCATGGAGGGGCCACCCTTCCAACGCAGGCCTGTGGCAGTACCTGCTCTTCCCCCCCTTCACCGTTTCCCTTAGACCCATTCATTATTTATGGAGCTTTAACAACTGTTAAATGGTGGTGCTGCAGGAGCAGAGCCTGTTTTCCCCCGGGGGAGCCAACTGTCCCTGCTGGGGAATGCGGGAGGAGGGATGGAAGGTCAGCCCTGCCCTCCCCGTTGGTGCCGTGCCGATCGATGGAAAACCACAGGAGCCCAGCAGACAAGGGCAGCTGAAATGGAGAAGCAGCACAAAGGGGCCTTTCTTTAGTTTTCCAGGGTCAATCTAATTGTTACCAAACACGCTCCAGAGCTAATCTGGGTTACCAAATTATCACAGCACACAGCTGGCAGTAGCATCACATATTTCCCCTTGGCCTCACTGACCCACTTGCCTCCTTGAAGGGCCAGGAAACCAGCTAGGCACCTGAAGCCACATCTTTGTCACCTTCACAGCCAAGAGACGATTTTCATCTTATACTAAACACCCATTCTCTTCCCTCACTACATTTCTTTGTTGCCAAGAGAGCTGCCTGGCTCTATCATCTCCTTCCCACAAAATCAATAAATAAGGCACTCCAAAAATAAGATGTAGGGTTGCAATATCAACCTGTACATACTCTTTTATACTACATTCTGCCTCCAGACATTTATGTCTTTTATTTTTTCCAATCCCTGCACCCTCAGCCATAGCTACACACCTAATTTCTTACCAGTTGCACAGTGAGAGACAGCATTTGGCTAAGCACAGACATTCTGCACACAGCAAAAGTTCTCTGGTTCCACCAAATAAGAACCAGAAAAAACACAAGTCACTCCTTTTACAAATTAGTGTCATTGTCTATTTGTGTTTTACCATACACGGAACTACATAAAGGAACGACTGGGGGAGAGAAGGCAGGGGAAAAAAGTTAACTTTGTAAACTCAGCGGCAAACAGTCCTAAAAATACTTTTCCTTTTCAGCACTTATTGTATCTCTGCTGGCAGGCACCCAATCAGCTTTTTGATAAGCCATGGTTCTGAATGCCATCTTTGCCCCATTGAGGTTCAAATTGGAGGCACCTCTCACCTCACCAACCACTTCAGTCTAAATTAGGAGCAACAAACCCCAAATATATCAGTGCTTCAGCTGGAAGCCACTGAGATGCAGGCACATGCTTGAAGTGGAACAGGATACACAAAGTGGTCAAAATACTGCATTTCTAATGGAAAGGGGAAATCATACTTCTTTGTGGCTGTTTCCATTCACTTACCCTTCAAAGAGGCTACTATTTGCAGCCACCATTAAGAGAAAGAAATTATATATATACTGTTGATAAGAGATACAAAAATAGGTATGCTAGATTCAGGAATACAGACCCAAGACCAAGTTTTAAAATGACAACTCAAACTGCACACTGCTACTGCCACAGTTCTGTCAGTTAGAGAGGAGAACAAGACTCAAGAGTGCTACATTTAAAGCAAAATAATCCAATAATCCAGGGACTTCTGTCATTCCATTTTATCAGTTATCTCCACCTAAGGGTCAAGGCAGGAGAAAGGCTCTGAAGGTGCTTCTGATGTACACATGCACACTTCTGACCAGAATGCTGTTTTTCCAGCACTCCACAAATTTTGTTTCCCACTGTATGCCAGCTCCTCTGTTTTCAAACACAGCCTAAAATTCTCAGTCACTGCCATGCTCCTATGTGACAGCTGGAGCTGCAGAACCCCATGCCAAAGCCAGTCCCAGCACTCACCAGCACTGAGCACTGCATTCTCTTCAACCACTTTGGAGACATAAGCATCAGGGTTGATACAGAAGTCACTGGAGCCCTGGGCAGATGGGAGACAAAAGACAAAAGGAATATCAAAGCACACCAGCATCAAAGAGCAGTTGAGCCAGGTTAACATCAGAGAGCCCTCTTTCCTAGGGGTGTTTCAGATGCTGAAGTCTCTCATCACCATCCCCAGCAACATTGCTTTACACAACCACAGCAGTGCTGGAGTAGGGGCTACCACACCACACCACACCACAGAGAAGGAGCAGCTCTGGACTTTTCCTAGATGGGAATTGCTAGAACAGTTACTTCGATCAGGATATGCTGTAAAACAGGCACAGCACAACACTAACCTTGCGTCTGCTAAACCTGCAGCAAAGGGTGAATGGGATTTGGATGTGAGCCACTTACCACAGCAACAGCCAGCTCCAGGCCCAGGGATCCCCAGCTGACAATCAGGGCAAACACCCCAAGCAAGCACACCCTGTGGGAGACAGACAGATGGCAGATGTAGCAGCTCTGATTTCAAGCCGTTCCTTTCACAAGATGTATTATTTGGAGTCCAAAGCAATTACCAAACCCAAGAAATTATCAACACTGCCTGTATGTTCAGATGAAAAATCCTATTCTAGATGTCATGGACAGCAACAACCAGAGAAGTTCACATCCAGCTGCTGGCTACTGCATTACCTGCCCTAGAGCTATAGGGGAAGGGAGAAGTAGGGAAGCAAAGTATTGTCCTGCTTCTAGCTGGGAAACCAAAGGCTCAAAGACCCAGAGGTGGCTGTAGGGAAGGCAGATTGGCAGGAGGTTGACTACAGTCCCATCACTTTCACTGTTCCCATTCTGGACTTCATTTTCCAGGTCCAAAGATACCCAAAGAAAAATATGCTAAATGAAGAAAACCCCACAGAACCATACTGATCCAAAACTGGAGACATCTCTCCTGTGTCTGCAATAAATGAGGCTGCCGTGTGCAAGCACTGTATGGCTACAGATGGTGGGAGGGAAACACAGCCCCTGTTAGGACACCTTGGTTCCAAGCTGGTGCACCTGAACAGCACCCAAGCATCCCACAGAGCTCCAGGAGAGAGACAGTCACCTGCAGGCAAACAGCTTGCAGCTACAGTTCAGGTGCCTACCACTGCCAGCGAGTCCATCTCTGCGCAGATTTGAAGTTCTGTTCTGACAGCTGGACCTCATTACTGCAGAAATTGTGTGACGTGTCTGCTGCCAAGCAGATGCAAGGCAGAGGGGTGGCAGAGCAGTGCTCTCAGTGACATTCAGGAGCACACACTCATGGAAAAGGCTTTTGCACTTCCCAGCCAGCACATTAGCTCTTCACCCTTGCTGTCAGTATGAGTGGTAGAGATATTTAGGCTATAATGCTCCTCAACTCCCTCAGGTACAGGGCTGCAGACTAATAAGCAGTTTCATTTTATCTGTTTCTATCTTCAAAGTAAAGAGACACTGGCTTGCTCTCTTAGGGATGCTTTTCCCCTCAAGCTTTGAAACATAAGTAGATCCCTTCCCACCCACACCCTGAACAATACAAAAACCTGTTCATAACCAAGACATTCTTTATTCAAACCTAGTACAACCATCCCTGTGAGGAAGGGACATATCTTTTTTCTTCTGCATTTGTCTCACTGAATACTAGAGCTTTAAAATAAATGAACCTAAGGGTCTCCATTTAAAAAAAAAACCACCTATCTCTCAGTTTACTAACTTATTTGAACTCCAAATAATCCCTATCCTGTGAATGGACCTATGTCTCATCTTGCAGAAGGAAAGGAGTTTCACCAGAATGACATCTGCACTGCACTCTGAAATGAGACACTAAAGACTTTATTATGCCTTTTCCAAATGGATACAAAAATTATCAGCCGTGGATCAGCAAGGCTCTGTGGGTTTATGACATAAGGACAACACAGCTTGGTGCCTCCAGCTGAGCATGTTAATCAATAAGACACATTTGTTGTTTTACTTTAAATGAAGATGACTGGGTCAGTAACTGATTACTTGGCTAAAAGATCTGAAACTGGCATTTCACCATCTTGCCTGGCTGTGATACACTTGTTTCTTTATACCATGTGCTCCCCTTAGGGAATGCCTCAATATGAACTTCTGGCTAACGGGGAAGGAGATTCTAATTTAAACCCTGGGTTTGCCATCTGTGCATACACTTGGACTTTTGTCTGTATAACCTGCCAGGTACGAAATCATCTGGTAAATAATAAATCGGGATGCACATTCCAATTATTAATGGCACCACCACGAACCAGGATAAACCCTTGGCCATGTCAGTTATCAAACTGTCACTGTGTTTATGATACCAGGATCTCTGCCAAATACGCCAAGCTACGAGATAAGGGGAGGAAGAGTTTTTTCCTGTAATGGGGCATTTTCAGTGCTTTTGAGAAACAGACATGCATTAACATTGCAGTGCCATGGCAACAAGACTCCTTCTCATAACTGTGCAAACCATTGCTTGTTCTCAGTTTAATGCTTCCTCAGGTGTGACAGCCCCAGGTACCAAGAGCAGATCGTGACACAGAAAGCAATGCTGCAGGTTGTGTAGACATGTGCAACGCTTATCATCAATTAACAAATGCCTTCCCAACTGTGGAGAATTAAGGGGAGATTTTTAAAGCCTGTAATTTTAAGGAAGAATGTTCACTTCATTATCTCCCAGCAAATGGAGGCTTCCAATGTCCCCCAGTGGAAAGCAGACAGCCTGGATGAGTTCCCCACCTTTGATGAGAAGGCAATGAACACCAGCAGCATTGCATTTTATAGCTCAAGATCCTTCCTGTGAACATCTCTTGTATGAAGCCCTAACTATTTTCACAGAGCAACACTCTACAATGTCTCTCCACTCAGAGGCAAATGTAAGACGTTCAGTTTCAGATGTCCTTGATATCAGTTGGCAACAGGCAGAGGTTCCCACTAGCCAGCACTTGCATTCAGCTGACTTTCCTTTTGCCCTGTCCCCGGGGTCAAGACTTACCCCATAAGAATGGCCCTGGAGTTTCTAATGAGCCCAAAGAGCACCAGCAAACATATCAGGACATTAAACAGGAGCAGGCCCAGGTATCCCAGCCACCTGCAGCAAACAAAAACACAGTCAGCAAAGGAAAACTGGTGTGTGAAAAGCACAGATCGAGAAGCTGATGTGACTTCTTCTTCTGGGGAAAACAGTCCTTTTCTTCTCCAAAACCACCTCCAAAGATTAATCTTCAGAGAGCTCTGGGTATTTATGGGATTGGAAGCTGAGGCAGGTGAAAGCATTTATACAACACGCTCAGTGAAGCTGTTGTTGAGCAATGGAACTGCTGGTGTTTTCTAGTGTGATGTTATATGCACTGGTCATCATCAGAGGAAGAAAAGGCATTGCACCTTCTTGAACTTCCCAGATATTTGTTAGGAAATGCTTCAGTTATTATCCACATGTTTGGATAGAGATTTTCTTTTGTGGAATACAACTGATGCAATATCTTATTTAATATGTTTAATAAAAAGAAATGTTAGACTGTGGTATTAACTTGCAGAACTAGTGCCATTTTCTACTCCATTTAATGTGTTCTTTATGCACTTATTAGGACAGAGCAGAAGCTACATCTGGGGCTGGTTTTTTTTTCCCCAGTGCTAGAACACAAACTACAGATTTTGGATGTTGAGAATAAATTTCTCATTAGTCAGTAATAAAGACACTTAAGGAAAAAAAGCTGTGCATTTTGATTTAAACTGAATGCAGTCCTGCTGTAAGAAACAAATCTGCTCTGTGGGCCAAGAGCACCTGCAGTGATGTACAGAGCCTTTGGCTCAGCCACCCAGAACATGCACATAATTTTTGCAAAACAGGCCAAAGCAGATGCTACAACCACTACACTACAGCATGCTACACACCTGTACCAGTCATAGAGGTCAATCTGAATTGCCAGCTCCTCCAGAGACAGCTCATCATTCTTCCAAAAGGGGATCTCAGTTGTTTGCCTGACCAGATCATCCAAGAGACTTTGCAGTTTCTGGACTATATGCAGGTAGTCTGTCTGCTTCTTGAACATCTCCTCCAGGATGAGCAGGTTTGGTTCCACTGTTTGATTCAGGGCCACTGCAGTGTCCAATACCTATAGTATGAGAAAGAAAAAGAGGGATAAACAAATAATAATAATAATAAATTATTAGAATTATTTAAATTAAAATTATTGTAAATTAAAGTACAGGAAGCCAAGAAAGTAAAAGGGAATTCTTTCTTACTAGCAAGTCGTGGACAGCTTCCAGATTACCAGTCCTCTGTCTTAAGAGGCTCACACTGCTTACCCTTCAAAAGCAACTTAAAAGCATCTATAAGGGAGATTGTTTGCAAGTAGTCCAATGACGGCACTTCAGCTGAACCTTAACACATGCACCCATTTTGCAGCCATCAGGGCTGCAGTATGATACCATGAAATTAGAGATAGCACAGGAACAACCGATGGTTTTACATTTACACTTTACTAAGATTTGTCTGCTTTGGCCTGCCTCCTCTTCCGGGTGTGGAAGAGAGAGCCGATCACAAGCTGTTTTTAAACCTAGCAAAGAGAAGACTCCGCTTAACGAGCTGCGTTCGCTTCGTTATTTTTAGAAGAGCGGAAGAAATCACCCCACCTCTAATGGGAGTTTTAGCTCGTCTCCAAGCCCAGATACGAAGAGAAAACAGGAAGAGACACGGGCACGGGCGGGTTCAGGAGGAGAGGTGCCCAGTGAGGCTGCTCGCTGCCCCAGGCCCCGTCCTTGGGGTGCTCACCCGGTCCTGGACGCCGGCCACGGTGCGGTTGGCGTGGCGCAGCGAGTACGTCAGCCGGTGGATGCCGTCACTGGTCTCCCCATTCCCGTAGAAGCCCACAGCAATTCCAGCACTGCGGAGAAAGGGAAGCGACAAAGGGCAGAGGTAAAGCTAAAAGGCAAGCGTGTAACTCGGGGCTGACGGCTACAGCGCACTGGGCAGCCACAGCAGCGCCCTCCTCAGAGAGGGAAGGCGCTCCCTTCGCAAAGAGAGCTGGCGTCATGCTGCTGCTCAGTTTACACCCGCAAACGTTCCCAGCCAGCAGGTCTCCGTGTAGCACCCACGTGGCCAAGAGCAGAGCACAGCAAGCATATTGCATCCATGGTAAAATAATGGAAATCTGTTGGAGGACTGTTTGGGAGCTCAGGTCCAGCCTTGGACAATCCGAAATCCTTGGACAATCAGAAATCCAGATTGTGGTTTCTGATTTCTGATTGTCCAAGGATTTCTGGATTGTCCAGCCTTGGACAATCCGAAATCCTTGGACAATCAGAAATCCAGATTGTGGTTTCTGATTTCTGATTGTCCAAGGATTTCTGGATTGTCCAGCCTTGGACAAATCCGAAATCCTTGGACAATCAGAAATCAGAAACCACAATCACTGGAGAGAGAAAAGGCTCTCCAGTGGCTCTTGCAGGAGCTGCCATTGCTGTGCTAGGACACACGTGCCTTCTCTGGACATGAAATCCAGATTGTTTTGTTATACTCTTTTAAAGCAGGACACAAAGAGCTTGCTTTGACTGCTTGCCCACGGTGGTGTTTCCTCCAGATACATTTTCCATGCCCTCTTCTCTACCCTGCGAAATATCTATGAACATTATCTTGATTTATCTTCCCATTAGAAACATTTGTGTCACACTGATTTAGAGTACTGGGAAGGGAGGCTTAATAACTTACTGGGACAAAAGGCTTATTTATTTTTAAAGCAAGAAAATTTCAAGCTTGCAGACACAATTCAACTCCAGCTGCTTAGCAAATTACCACCTATCAGCTGATTTTCTATAATTGTCCACACATACCAGTCTGCCTCAATTATGAAGTAAACCATATTAGCTTAAGCCTCACTTAAAGGAGGAAGATCCTGTAAATGAGTTGCAACCAGAGGATTATCTCATGCAAGTCAGCAATACATCTTCTACTAAGAGATCGCTGCAGGAACTCTCAGTTCCTCTTCCCAAGCCCATATTTCATAATAAGAGAGGAGGAAAACTTATGAAGGGATCACACAACTAAACTCAAGGCTAACAAACCTTACCAAGACACAGCTTTTTTGTTCCCATGTTACATTTAGCTTGGGAACACCCAGGACCTTTTCTAGGAAGGTTCTCAAGACACCAAGGTTGTGCTTGTGGCAGTGCAAAGGAAGGTGGTGGTGGTGATCCTGTTGTAAATCTAAACTTATTCTGGATGAAACATTTAGTTCCTTCACAACAACTTTGTGTAGTGTTCCTGCCCTTGCTCCTCTCCTGCAGGAAGACACATCCATTCCTCCTTTCCTGGGCTCTGCTTCAAAAAGTGAGCAGAACAATGTAGTTCACCTGGTCACAGTTCTCCTCCTACGTGACAAGAAAGAGAAGCAAAGATCATGCTCTGGAAGGAGATCCACTAGGAAAATCTGTGTCAGCCTCATGCTTTTTTCAGCAATTGAATCTCCATAAATTATAGAGAGCTTGGCCCATAAAAACCTCAGCTGAGGAGTCTTCTAGGGACAAGAGGCAGCCTTCATAAACAGAGAGGCAGCAGCTATGTAACCAAATATTTAGCATTAATGAAAGAAATGGGCCTCTTTCTTCAGGAACACCATTCCTCAAACATTTTCCTAATGCAAATTATGCTGATAACTAAAGAGAGAAAAGCCCTCTGCATTCCTCCCTGGCTGCAGCTATTATCAGAGCTTGATAACACATGCCTGGGGTGCACGGGGGTGGAAGGGATAAAAAAGACACACTCCCCCCTCTCCCTGAAGCAGAGAGATTACAGATGCAGAGCTATGCCCAGGATAAAGCAACTCAGCACCCCATCACAGAAATTACAAAACCATGGCTCGAATTTCTCCTTGTCTTATCAGAGCAAAGAAATTCACACAGACCCTTTCAGCCTCCTGAGCTGCAAAAAACCTTAACAGTTGTTTCTACCATAGGCACCAAATAAATTCCAGAACATTCTTGACATTGAACAGGCAGATCTGAGCCCTTTAATTAGTGAGCAATTTCTATTCAGCCTGTTTACAGCTACTAGAAGCCTACTCTTTCAGCAAAGACTTGGTAAGTGCCCAAAATCTGCTGCTTGGCTCTCAGTATTCCCAGCACAGTGGCACAGTTTTGGTGGGAAAGACTCAGGAACAGCGCTCTGAAGCAGCAGCAGATGCCTCATCCTTGGGGATGCTGCACAGATCAGCCAGTTTACTCACAGGTACAGCTGTGGAGTGCCGGCAATACAAACAAGTGACTTTAAACTCCTTGCCCTGTTGGAGGCAGATCTACCCGGGAAGTTTTCCATAGGCTTCCCATCCTGCCCAGTACAAACCACAGCTCCCACTGCCCTGACCCTCCAGGCACAGTCATTACTCCTGAAAGAAAACCCTACGGCACAACAATTGGGATAAAAGCCATTTCAAACAAGTAATAAACTCCTTTAGACCTGAGACTCACACATTCACCGCAAGTTGCACATAAAGCGTTAATTACTCCATTCCTGCCCTGCAAAAAGCCCGCTCTGCATTCCCACCCCGTGCTAGCAAGGGTCACTTTCACAGCCAGCCCTTCCCCTGGGAGCAAGCCACGCAGTTTTGTGGCTCTTCCCCTTTCGATCAGGGCAGAGAGGAAGGAGCCCATCCCACAAGGCCAGGCTGGGGGCAGCTGTGCCTGAGGAGGGGGCAGAGCTGAAGGGCAGGCAGGGGGGAACTGCTGCTGCTTAGCTTTGTTTGCATTTGGCTTCATCTAAATCCAACAGTTTTTCAAATCCCTGCCCACACACACTGATATGAGTTTCTATTGTTTAAAGCAGATTTAAGGATTTACACTAGTTTTTAACTACCTTTTATATGATTAAAGGGAAACTGAGGGGCTCCTTCTATTTAAGAGCATTCTTTTAAAATAAAAATAGATTAACTCATCTTAACCCAGCAGCATAAGTCCTTGAGGTCATGATAATTCACAAGGCTTCTTGCACAAACCCCAGAAGGCACAGTAGCCTAAGGTACAGCAGAACCATCTCCCAGTACAGGATGACAAAATCATCACCCAATGGATGTATTTCTATCACACAGCCTGAATACAAGAACAGCATTCCTGATTTTCCACCCTAGCACCCTCTGGAAGATACTCCAACACATTTTCAATGCTTCTATAGGAAAGTCATGCCTATTTCTGCCAGTCCTGCTTCTGTTGCACTCCCCTCCGAGTGCACTCACCCCTCTCTCCTCCCAAATCCACACTGTCCCATCCTCAATTCCTCCTCCTTTGTCAGTCTCCTGTTACTTTCACTACCACCACCACTCCTCTGCTTTCCCTTTCACTCATATTTTTGAACAAAATCTTTAAAAAACCAATCTATCGTGGTCTTACAGGCCACCTAAAAATTTGTTCCTGCTATTCAGCACTGCACTTAAAAAGCCACTTGGCTACTCAATAGTTTTGGTAAGTTTTAAGAAACTCACTTATTTAAGTCAAGAAAACATTTCACTTTGAGCTTAAAGCTATCACCACCAGTGCACACTCACAGACACACACGAGGGACACAGAACTCCACAAGCTCTTCAAAGAGGTGTACAAGTGAGATGGATGAAAAGAAAGGATTTCTGTCTTTTCCTACAGATACAACAGTGTGATCTAAACTCCTGCAGGTTGCACACATACTTCAGTATCACTTTTCAGCAAGAGTCAAGAAATTCAACTCCGGAGAGCAGCTGTCCCCTTGTTAGTGTGCAAGAATCACATGTGCTTTGGACACCTAGGCGAACAACCAGAAATACCGATCAAGAGTAATTCTGAATTTGCTTGTAACATGGCCTGCAAAAAAACCAAAAATGTTTTCTGCATTTGCATATGATGAACATCAGAGCATTAATCTGATGCAGAGAGGATAGATGTGCTTTCTAGTGATGAGAAACTCCTGCTGTAATACACACACAGGCGCTGTGACCCTCTGGGTACCCAGACACCAGTCTGGAAAGATGAGCACTAGCCATTCACATCACATCCTTAGAAATGAATAATCTAACTACACCAAGTCATCTTTAATTACAGGAACTTCATAAGAAGAGCCCTTTTTAGACTTCAAGTTCTCAGGAGGAATGTTAATTTGTCTGTCTAATTACCACCTTGCACTTTCGCACCAGGGGAAAGTGCTATTACCGCAGCTTGATAAAACAAGTTTTTACCATTTATTTGCACCCCTTTCCTTCTGATACCTCTCCACAAAGCTTTCTCCCCACCTTCAGAGCTGAGGTCCCTTCCGGGAGAATAACCAATGGGTGAGATGGTTTATAGGTCAACTCCCCATACATGGAAACCAATCAAAATTGGTAAGGACTAGAACTGAAGTATTAATGGAAAAATCTAGGCTAAGCATTCCTGCAGCTTTGTGGCTAGAGCAACTGGGAAGACTCATTAGAGGCACTTTGTTGGAGAGCTCCTGTTAACCAGTTATGCCTCTGCTGGCTCAGCATTCCCCCTGTTGTGAGTCATTAGGAAATAGTGATGATGAGCACACAGCAGCACTCACAGCACAAACAGCCCCCTGGGACTGGGGGAACCTGCAGAAACGTGCTCTAGGCACAGCTGGACTTAGCCAGAGTTAACCAGTTCTCAGCTAGGAAGACAATAGTCCCCTTCCAAGTATTCAGACAGACCAGACCTGGTTGGAGCCTCTCCTGCTTCCGCACGCAGAGCCACAGAACTGCCTCCCAGGCCAGGCTGCTGTCAGGCAGAGGGTCAGAACAGCCTTCTACCCCATTAGGACAGCTGGTCTGGCTCTTCTGTTACGTGTGACACACAGCTGGGATAGGATAGGATATATCCAGTGGGCTAATCTTTAATCAGTGCTAGCAGGAAGTCCCAGGTAGATAGCGACAGCTGGAGTCAGCTTGTCGGGAGCTGTATCTGCATTCCCAGGCACAGACTGAGCACAGGGTGCCAAGAGACACTGCTTTGAGGGCACTGTGGCACCCAGCTGCTGCAGAGAGGCAGAAAACCAACCTCAGCCCTGCAGGGGAGCAGCAGCACTTGGACAGCACCTTCCTCACCATGATGGTGCCAACCCGCACTTGATCAAGCATGCTGATTTCAGAGAGGAAATTAAACAACTAGTTTAAAAAGTCAAGAAAAACGATCATCCAGTGTCACTGTAGGTTCAGATAGAACCTTATGTCATGAACCTTAGTTTTATAGCTCTGCATTTAATACTTGCAGAAACAAATTATATACCATGGATGGGAACCAGTGGTTCAGATTTTGAGGAAGCCTAAGCAGCTTTCCAGTTTGTGGTTTTGACAGAGTCACATCAAGTTTACCAGAATTTATATTCTGCCCTTCCAATTTTAAATTATCTCACACGTGCTCTGGAGAAGTGCAGAATACCTCCTTCTCACCCTTTCTACAACCAAAAACAAACACAACTACCTCACAGCAGCAGCTGCCTGGGTCACATTTGCTGCATAACAATAGCTAACAAGGGCCTGTAGCAGCAGCACAACTATAAATAGCATCAGCCAGGGCTTCTGTAAGAAAGGGTTAGGACAACAGCTCTCTCAGTGGATTGGAATGGACGCAGCTGAAGCTCTCAAGATCACTAAAATAAACGTGAATGAGGTTGAGATTTCCTCTTTACAAGTTGTTCTGTGGTTTGCCTTTCCATCCCAGGCATCTATTTGCAATCAGCAAAGCGTGGAAGAGCTCCTTGCAAGCACAGCAACCCTGGCTGATACACAAGGTCTCCCCCTCAGCCCCTGCTTCTACAGGCAAATCCACCCCCAGCTGCTAAACTCACCACAGAATGTCTGCTCTGCACTGTTTGTTCCAACACTCCAAGGCTTTGCTGTCCTCTCAAGTGAGTGCCTCGAAAGAGCAAACACAAATGCATGAGCAGCACAGTCTGGCTCCTGAGCAGCTGAGCCTGGCCTTCAAGGAACACCTCACCTCCAGAGGGACCACACAGCACAGCCACCACCTATGAGCAGATAGTGATATCACCTGATGCAAAAAGTGAACCACAGGGCACTGCCAAGTACAATCGTCTCATCGCTCCCTCCTCTGAGGAGGGGATGGCTCCCTGACCTGCCAGACCCACAGAGGGGCAGCTGAGACCACCTGGAGTCTGGGGCAAGAACAGATTATGCTTGGATCTGGAAAGACATGTAAATTGGAATGTGCTCCATATAGGGCACACATCCAGAGGACTCATTCTGCCCAAGCCAAAACAAGATCCTTCCTTGGAGAGGAAGAGGAAGAGGCTCTTCCTTCCATATCTGCAAACACGTCCCTGCTTTAGATGCCCCATCATTCACTTTCTAGGAAATGATCTCCTTTTAAATTCTCCTGCCCCCTTTCTCCCCTAATTACTGATTTTTTTCCTTGGTTTTCAGGAATCCTTCTTCCCACCTCACTTCTGAAAGCTTCCATTGCTCAGTCCTAAGAGGAAACACTGCTGACCCTGGCACCACTACTAGCAGCCCTTGGAGATGGCACGTTAGTGCAGATAACAAAGTGCAGCAGAGCCTTACACAGGCTACAAAATCTGAACATTCCCTCCAGTCAAACACCAATCCTTCCAAACCCAAAAGAATCATCTGTGACTCTTTCTTCCTAATCTACTCTCCCACACACAGTGACTCTTCTTGGACACCAGAAGAGTCTGAGTCTCGCAGGTTCTGAGAAATCTGCGTTTAGACCTGATAAATATTTCAGCTGTATCCATCCTGTTTAAGCGACAAGCTCCCAAGGACGGAGGGTCCTTGATTTATCACTTGGAAAGTATCAAAGAGCAGGACATTAACTATTCCTTTTCACATTGCTCAAACCACCAGGCAGCTCCGCAAGCTGGTAGGAGGAAAGCAAGGAAGTATATTCCATTTAAAAACACACACACACACACACACACACACGCACGTCAGATGGAAAGAGGGATTACCGCCAATATTCACCAGGCGGAGGCAGAGCATTCCAAGTGTGAGGATGTGAGACAGGAGGCACCAAAGGACGGGGAGGGCGCGCGGGGCCGGCCGTACCTGCACACGAGGGTGGCGATGATGACACACCAGGCCGTGCAGCAGCAGTCAGCGTTGAGGTGCTCCTCGCTCTTGCGGTGGCGGCAGCACAGCCAGAAGGAGTAGAAGAGGAGGAAGAGCAGGTCCAGAGCCAGGCAGGAGAGAGCGATGCCACCCAGCAGCAGCAGGGCCTGCAGGAACAGACATGGGGGTCACATCTGGCCACGGCCGGCCGGGGGTGCTTGAGCCATCTGCGAGGCGTGCCTTGAAAACAAGTCATTTGGCGCGTTCGGCACATTTTTAAAGTATAAACGCAAAATAGAAATATAAAAATGTAAAAAAATATATATAAATATGAAAAGGCAAAAAAAAAATATAAACAGGTGATTTTTCTGTCTCGCTTGCCCCCCTCTCTCCATCCCACTCAATGAATTCAGCAGCAAATAGCTGAGCCATTTTGTCTGTCCTGGTCTGTAAACGGTCTAAGTTAATCAGAGGGTTTCCTCTTTACTGCTGATCACAGGTCAGCAGATTTAGAGAACAAAAATAATAATAAAAAAATAGTTCAGCCAGCTGCCTCTATCTGTACAGTTTTTTAATCTTCATGAATAAATATGCAGGCTTATTCATTAGAAATCCAAGTGCATGAGTGGGTTTGAAAGGGGGTGGAATTTATTATACATGCATGAGATTAATTTTTTTAAAAATCAATCTCCATGCAATGCTTCTGTTCAAGGTAGACCTCGAACAAATGCTAAACACTTCCACATACTATCCACATATATAGGTACAACAAACGTGGATGCTACAGACACACTTGAAGCAGTCACAAGTTGAGTTAGTGTGAATTACACCTATTTCTAGTCATGTTCCTGGGAGGAAAGGGAAGTTGTGAGTGTTTAACTCCCTCCCAATTTATTTTTATTCGAAAAATCCTGCCTAAAATCCAAAAATGCAAACCAATTTTGTTAAATAAAATAAAATTTAAAAAATAAATCCACTCCAACACCATATCTAGCCACATTTTCCCACCTGCATGAATCAAGCAAAAGGATGTAATTTTACCCATAAGGTTTTTTTGGTAAATCCTTGTTAGTGGTGACAAATGTCAACTTACTAGAAATTATTTAAGTATCTGGAAAGAGCCCAAGTCACTTGCTGCTGCCCCAAAATCGGGAATGCAGACATAGATCTGTATCAGCTAACCTAGAACAAAGGCTTGGGTTTTCAAACCAGTATCTCTTTTCCTCCCCATGCAGAAATTCCTTACAGAACATTTATATGCTTCCTCCTGATTGAAACAACAACTTCCTTCTGATCAAAAGGAATATAACAAAGAATGCTGAGATTAAAGTAAAGATCTTTCACAACTGGTGACCCTTTCTAACAGGGTCTGGTAGGAACTTGCTCTTTGTAGGCTTTTCTTTCCCCTCCTGCCCCGCTCTGCTCCACAGGTACTCCCTGCTGAGTGATTATCCTGGCAAACAAGCCACACAAGGTCCTTCCCAGCCGAGAAACGTCAGCCACACGTAACGAGGTGCACACCAGTTAAACCCAAGTGCTGCACCACAGATACTCCACGTAGCCCCTTGCTCTTGGCTTTCCCAGCCTTTAGAAACCCTCCCAAAGCCCATGGAGCGCCCTGGGACGGGGGAGCTCACAGGTGCTGCTTTCCCAAACTAGAGAGCAGCGACTCGGCCCCGTGGTGCAAAGTGAACTCTGGGATCTCTACCAGCGAGGAGAGGGGGTGGAAGGGAAAAAGCCCAGTCCCCCTTTCCCATGCTTTCTCCAGATGGTGTGAGCGCTGCTGGAGCTCCTGAGCAGAAAGGGGCCTCCGAGAGGGAAGCTGCGCTCCCAGCCCCGCGTTCCCCCACTTCTGAAGCCTTGCCACGAACGAGCGCTCCATGCTAATTTAACTAACACATTTGGCATACCAAATCTCCTCAGGGATATTCTTTAGTTTTTGAGCTTGTCAGGCTGCTGTAAGGCAAAGCTTTCCTGCCCTGCTCGCCTGCACTTCTTTCTTCACACCCTCAGCCCTCCTGCACATGCTAAAAGGCATTACTGCTGGAAAGACAAACTCAGCTGAAAACATCCTCCCAGCAACTCTTTTATCATCAAAAAATCCACACTGCAGCTCCAGATGTAGGGGAACTGCCTCCATTGAAAGGAAATAAAAGGAAATATTAAAAAAAAAAAAAAGATATTAAAAATGGATATTAGACAGCCAACCAGCAAACCTGAAGTCCTTGCTTTGAAAGGACACTTAATACATGCTTTAAATTTGCATCTGGCCAAAAGGACTTGGCTGGCCACTATACCACAATCTGCATTTCATTTTCCAGAGAATATTTGTTTTCCATTAATGGATATGTGCCATGACAAGTGAAATCATCCAGCAGAGCAGTTATTAATCTTTCTGACTGATGAGTCAGTTTAGGACCCAGGGACCGGCTGGCAGTGAAAGCCTGGTCACAACCAAAGATATTCCTCTGCCTGCTTGTCAGGATTAAATGACAGTATTTAAAAAAGGGGGGTTGAGGCTGGATAAACCCTTAGACACTCTATCCTCCACCAGTAAATCTGGGACTCGGTTATCCAAGGCCACATTATCCCAAGTAAATGTAAAATTATGCACTGGGCCTTTTGCCACAAAAGAGCATCAATTTGTCTTCGAACATTTGCTGAGCTATCAGAACCTTTATAGCAAATGATGCATGAACTGCCCTTACAGGAAAATGGAGACAACTCAGAGGAACAGCATTTTACCACTGCACTGACACTAATGGCAGAAGCGGAGACAGAGCAGTCTCTGAAAATGAGAGTAAATCCAAGTGGTATCTGCCAGACTGGCAGGAAATGAAGCTACAGTGTCAGGAAGCACTTTCAAAATAAAAGCTGCACACAGGGAAGTAACCACAGGAGCATTGCTAGCCTGGAGAGGCACCATGGAACCCGAAAGCACTCGGTGTTCCCCAGGGACGGTGCTGCAACCTTAACAGCTTTCCCAGCTCCAGGGTGGTGGCCAGGATGTGTGGTACTTACCACCTCCATGGGTGTACAGACCCAAAAAAGGGGCAGAAAACATCTAGAGCCTCACGTAGAGAAAGGGGAAACACAGGGCACAGCACAAACATCCCCTAGGAAGCTACCCAGGGGCTGGTCAGCTCTTCCACGTGGTATGGTGTTGATATTGTTCCTAAGGACTCAGAGGCAGATCCACCTTCAGTTTGCTCAATCTTTGCACTCCAAGACCCTGCCTTACGTTACTGGGGATCAAATAAACCAAGATACGGCCGTGTCTGCAGGATGAAAAATCCCCATATGAAACAGCCACTTTCAGCTTGCAAATTCCAAAGGGTGATCCACAGTGTGAGTTAACTGAATCTATCTATGGACTGTGGTCCAGGAAGGCTGATTTTAGCTGCTGAAACTGCACTTAAGGGAGGTATATTTCATCCCATCCAACAGATGAAGTCATAAAGAAAGGAGATCTACATAAGAACACAAGAAAAGGGATATATAAGATGCATTTATTTCCTCAGAAAGGGGGAAAGCCTAAATAAAGCCACAGGGCACCACAGTGCAGGAGGTAAACTCTGGGTTGCATTCATGTTAAATGTCAAGGTTTACCACTGTATTAAATGTTATTTGCTCATCACCTGACTTCACAGAAAAGTGTTGGCTTAGTGACTCTTCTTCACACCACCATGTTCCTCTGCCATGAAGATTATTTGGCACAAAATGTCCTGGCAGCAGAATAGGTTTAAGAAGTTAATTCTGAATACACAAGGGCTCAAAACAATCCAGGTGTTTATCAGGTACAAGTTTTACCAATCTCAATTTATCCAGTGGTAACTTCCAATTACCACATTCTTTCAACCTTAACTGCAGTAACAGCAGCATGGAATAGATGATTGCTATTTTACTACTAGTTGGAAAGTCTACCAAAACTCCTTAAGAAACTTGAGAGCAAAGCTGAAGCCTTTAGGTGGTTCCTGAGAAGCACTGCAGTTTCATTTTTAATTTTCCATCAATGATTTTAAGGATATTTAATCTTAAAACTTCGTAATTTCAGCCCACAGAACAAAAAGAGGTACAGCTTTTGAGCACCTCGAGAACACAGCTGTCTTAATCATTGCCAGATTGAGAATGGTTTACCTTAAAGTTAGCTTTTGCCAAAAGAAAGCTTTCCATTGAGTCTGGAGCTAGTATTCTTCCTGTATTTCCATGCAGTGACTTGAGATAGCGATAATAAAACAGAGAGAAGAGGTTAAAGGAGTGTGGGAAGAGAAAAACGTTCACCCAGAAGAACAAATGAAGCAACCTGGGCTGCTGCCAAAGGAGCACTCATCTCTATTTATTCCATGAGGGACGGAAGTCATCTTAGCAAGAAAAGAAACTGCTGTGGGATAGTGTCATGCCTACACTACTTCCTACATGGCTTTTTTTTTTTTTCCTTCCAGACTTCAGGACATCTCTCTAAAAAGCTTATGTACTCACACATGATAAGCAGCTACGTTCTACCAAGCTAACTGATTTTTATTTTTTTTTTTAATGCTGGCAACACTAGGAACACTCTGACCTCCTCATCAACTTGCTCTGAACGTGCTGTGTGTTCAGAGACTTGATTTTCAGTACTTAAAAAATGCTGTATGAGGTGCTTGTTGAGATACTTGAGTGTCTCGGGATGTCACTCCCCTACAGAAGGGCACAACAGAGCCAACCATGGATTGGCCAATGCAGGATGGGGGGGATGTGGAAAGCACTGCTGATGTCAGCACTGAAGCATCCCCATCTCCTCACTGGGGACAAGTCTTCCCAGGCCAGTAACTGTGCTCAGCGCTGCTCAGGAGCAAAGCTGGGCAGGAAATGTGCTGTGGAAGAGGCTTTTCCCACGGCACTGAGATCAATTCTCTTCCATGTGGGATCCCTCTGCAACAGGGAAGAGCACCATGGAAACAGAGAACGGGTTCCACCGTCTCACCCCTTCTACAGACATCTCCCAGAGGAAGCACACTGGTAAGGGAGTGCAGGAGATTACAGATATATTTAGGGCAAGTCCACACTGGAGCAAGCAATATAGGCCAACACTTTGCCTTCAGCTTTTTTTGGCTATTGGCTTTCCTTTCCGGAAAGCAGGAAATGCCAAGAATTGCATCATGCGCGCTTTTTTTTTTTTCCCAAGGTTTTTTTTGGTTTTTTGTTTTTTTTTTAATACCTTAAGACAACACAGCAGACACATTAGAATAAAAACAGATCTGCAGCAGAAACCTGTCTTAGCATGACTCCATCGCTCAGTTCCATTTACAAGTTGGTTAAATGAACAGGCCAGTTTCCCCAACACTGCAAAGCTCTCTACATAGGCACAGGTATTATATAGTTAATTGGTATTAGAGCTGTGAACTAAAGCCACTTTAATTACAAATGAGTGTTCACACAGGGTTTTAATGTAGTTTAACTAGAATGGCCTTAATTCAGTGTAGTTTAATTCACTTTAGTGCATTTAAAGTGGTTTAACTAATCTGTTTTGAATTTATTCCTCCAGTTAATTCAGATTAATTTCTCAAGTGTAAGCAACGACTAAGAACAAGGCTAGGTTGATTAAAGATTCATCATCATTTCCTCCATACTAACACAGTGACCCCTTATTTCATAATTAAGGACTTTCAACTCTGCCTTTATATTTGGTCCAGTTCTCAGAAGCCAGCAGTGTAGAGGCCAAAAAGACACAACTTGCTGATCCTTGGCTTATTGCAGCAACCAACTCAGTATAATCACTGCTAGGGTTTGGAGAGCTGTGGTTGAATAACACACAGCTCAGCTATGTCTGCACACCTCAGCTTCCACAGGTTACATGGGGGCAGGTGCTGGAATTCAGAGTGGCTCATATCACACACCAAAGAGAGATGGAAGGCACAGAGCAGAAAGGATTTGCTTAACAATTGGGTTGGATATTTTTTCCTGCCCATGAATGCAGATCTAAGCTGTGCTAATCAGCAGTGAACACTGGACTCCTATTGGGTTGAAGTCAAATAACAATCCATTTATTCCCTTAGTTGTTACCAACTCAGCAATCTCCATCTTACACAGCAAGGAAACGTTCCCAGAGGTAAGGGGGTCCTCTAAATTGGATGTTCTTATCCCGATTTCTCCATAGTGCTGGCTGAAAGCCTCTCTGCACTACAGTGATGAAAAGAATGAGACACTCTCACCAAACTCAGTTTCCAGTGACAGGTCCCCACAGACTAAATCTTTATTAAATGAGGCTTAGCTCAGAACTGGCAGCTTGTCAAATGAGCATTCTCGCTGAAAAGGCGGATTTCCTTTCTGGGGATTCTGCAAATTCCCTTGCAGGACTCTAAAAAACCCCACCACCACAGATGCAGTGTTCAGGCAGGTCTTTGCCCCAAATCCCAGACCAGCAAAATGTGTAAGGAATCCTCATGGGAACAGGCCTTGAGCTTTAGAAGGTTAGTTCTTCCCAGTATTCCCAGCTGGACAAAGTAACAACCATTAGTTAATTTTTTAAAAGGCAAGAATCAGGTAATTATTTGGAATATTGAGGTGAAGGGCACCAAAAGGGTAGCTGGAGGAATTTGGCAGGTATCCTGCACCGCTCAAATCCACACTCTGCCCAGCTCACCCATGGCAGATCCACACTATTCCACCAGACATTCCTTTCCCACAGCAGATTAGCTCACACATTCCCACCCAACAGCAGCTCCTCTACTCGAGGTCTTTTAGAAGCCACTTGATTTCCTTGGTTAGAAAACTGTATCATCCATTAATGCCTTAAAACACAGGCTCCTCGCAAGGTAATTTTCCAGCAAACTGGATAATGGAAAGAAACCCCATACTATAAAGGAAGTATGAATTTAATGCTCCTACAACTCGGGGCTAAGCAAGCACTGCCTGTATTACCTGGCTCGTGCTCAAGTGCTGTATAAATTCCCACGCCAAGACAATTCCCCAGCCCCAGCCCTCCAGCAGGAGCTCAGCTATGCTGCTGCAGGCCTGGAACTCCCTGAAGGAAAGACGTGGCACTCACTGCCTGCAGGCAGGGATCTGGGCACAGTTGCAGCGCCCAGCACGTGAGGCAGCACTGGGGTGTTTTAAAAAAAAAAAAAAAAGCAGGAAACGCTTAGGCCTGAAGCCCAGTGATTTAATCCAATTTCCATCCTTTTTTCCCTTCCCCCTCCTACAATGTGCACTCTCAGAGACAATACACTTCATTTAGAGGGGAAAAACATGATCTCTCCTAAGTGCCTGTGCTTACACTCTATCAAGCCAAGTGATGGGACACTGCTTTTTTTTTTAATCTACGATGGCCATTCATGCTCTGGCACAGACAGCAGCCTCAAGGATTTTCTTCCAAGACCCCAGCTGCACAGAGTTTGTGCTTTACTCCACGTTAGCTGTTCTTCAGCTATTGCTGTTCCTCATTAGATTTGGGTTTCAAACCCAAGTGTTCATCCTGCCCCTGTGAATTTTAAGAATTCTCCACAAAGATTGGACCTTTCAGTAGAGGCAATTACATGCATCATCTACAAGTCTCCCATTCTTCTGCAGAATCCAAACCCTGTCCTCTCCAGGAGACATGGCACCAGCTCAGATTAATGCAGTATTTAGTCTTACAGCAACTTCTTCATCTTCTTAATCATCTCTTCTTAAACCAGACAACCAAATCTGAACTGATCGGCCACTACGGAGTTTGAAGACACTGAGCCCAATCCTCGGCTCTGATGTCCTGGCAGGGAGGTCACTGCAAGCTGCACACACCAGTCACCAGTATTTTGCCATTCCTATCGGAGAGAGGATAAACAAGGCACTGGGGAGGGAGAGGAAAGAGCACGGAACTGAGCAGAGCCACCCCAAAGAGGAACAGGAAACAAATACTTGGCCCAGTGGTGGAAACTTTGCCCAACCCATCAACAGGGCTGGCCCATCCCATCAGCAGGAATGGCAGTGTTTCCATGAGCATGACCACTGTAGAGAATGCAGTTCTGCTCCCTTCTGCCATTATTTTGCATTATTTTGAACTTGCTGGTTTGTCTTCAGGCACCATTTTAATCCCATTTATGTCTTGAGAGTTTTGGCACTGAGCATCTACAGCTGCATGCTATAAACTCCAGCATAACATTTGCTGCACTGAACCACAGAAGTTATACAGAATAACAAAGAGAGAATCCAAATTGGAATGGAAACTCTTAACATCAAATTGTTACTAATGTTAGACTTGAAAGGCAACTTAATGTTGCCTTTTTTTAATGTATACAACTTGTTCCATATCATTAGCACAACGAAGAGGTCTTTTTCTAAACTGCAGCTATTAGGAAAATGCCTAAGTGAGAAGCTGTAGCACACACTTTGGCATTTGAAGGCACACAAGTTTAAAAAAAAATTAACATTAATTATAAGGAGAAGAGGTACATTCTAGTCAAGATTACAAATCCACTGCAAATGGCTTCATAAACTGCTTTTATTAGCATTGAACGGATAGGAAGGTAAGCAGC
The DNA here is from genome assembly GCA_013390105.1 of Tichodroma muraria. NCBI lineage: Eukaryota > Metazoa > Chordata > Aves > Passeriformes > Sittidae > Tichodroma > Tichodroma muraria. The sequence continues at coordinate 40,575 of WAAG01028348.1, read as the reverse complement.
AATAATTGGGCTTCTGCATTTACATATCAGGGCTGGCAGTGGGTCATTTTAGGGTACTCAGGTGTCTTTGACAGGGAGGTCCACATCCAGTTTGTGCTCAGTTTGCAACCTGAAGTCAATCTTCAGAATAAGGAGCGAGAAGTTTTGGAACAACATGAAAACAACCAACAGGAAAACAACAGAGTACTGAGTTTTCATGATGTTTACCCTATCCAGCTTCACTGGCATTTGTCTACACAAGTGAACAGGTCAAAAGGCTGTTTACACAGCAAAAACTTAGTGCAGCTCATAATACACCATAAGCCTACTACGGGGTGAGACAAACAGCTGATTACATTAGCAAAACACCCCAGTCTGGCTGCCCCGAGGAGTGACCTCTGGGAGGGGACAAGGAACAAAATCAAAGGCACACTTGCCCTACATCTTCAGAAAGTCACTGTGCTACAGCCGGCAACCCACAAGACATCTTCCTTAAAATAACTTGCATTTGAAGCCAGCTTCAATGCAGTATGTCGGTCATGTGGAGAGGCTGGGAAGGGGCAATATCCCATAGGGACAGCTTCTGTAAGCTGGGGAAGGGAGAACAGAGACCTCTGACCCATCTATTGACTGTGGACCTGCACTGACCTCCTTGCACAAACAATGCAAACGTGCCATTTAACTGCCAGAGACAAACAGGTGCCATGCTTCTCACCATAAAATCACGCCAAACTGCCTCTTTCGAGGCTACTATAGTCAGACTTCAAAAAAATAAATAGTTTTTTAAAAAACAGGGGAAAGAAAGGGAGGAAATCTCCTCCTTCAACTTAAAACCGTACCTTTCCTTCTCACAAAAGAGGCTACTTCATGTGCAGGAAACATTTCGATATCAACTCTTCTTTAGTTTTATTTTGGAGTTGAGTTGCCTTTTTTCCTTTTCTTTCTTTAAGGAAGAGAAAAGCTCTCAAGAAAACCCTCAGGGACAAAGACTACCAACAGTCACTATTGAGAACCTTCAAACCCATGAAAAAAAAATACCATAGAGGGACTAACAGAGGAAGCAGATTAAAAAAAACGATCCAAGCTGGCCAAGACCCACCACAGTCACAGCTGGAGCCCGTGTTTCTGCACCTCTGACAACACTGGGAGCGTCATTAACCACTTCTCCTCAGCCTGTGCAAGGGAGGCTAGGGAGCTAAGAAAGGCCTCCTGCAGGCTCCTGGCCAAATGTGAGAAGGGATTAGGGCCTCCTCAGGCTGCTGCCCTGAAGGGAAACGTAATCTGAATAGGGAGTTTTCTTTGCAGCTCTTCCCAGCAGCAGTGCAGAGCTGCAGATGCTCCTCTCAGCAACCACAGCCACCTTCCTGCTCAAGAGCAGCATTCTGGTGAGTGGTCACTGCCTCACCCCTCTGCTTCTGCTCCCCAGCATCATCCTGATAAAAGGGGAGCACACACTCTTTAAATTCACCTCCTGAATGCCATTTCTGAGTGAACAGGAACACAGCTAACAGCAGATGCAGTTATAGATTAAAACCCTTGCAATTACAAGGCAAATCTGATTCCCCAACACATATTCACAGGGCATCAATCTCACTCCATAGCTCTGGTTCTGAGCAGCTCTTCTTGCAGTTTCTTCATTTCCCCACAGGCCTGGGGGAAGAGGGGAATCTGTCTCCTTTCAACTGTTTCAAAGCTGTTTAACTCTCTTAGGGTTTGCCTGCAAAGCTGAAAGCTGTCATGGGCCACTGGCCTAAAAAAATGTAAAGTACTTGGTTTATATCAACTATTTAAAGACAAATACACCTCACTTTTAGCTTCCTTTACCACCAAGTTTGGGAATACATAGGACACAGGGCTATTTGGCTGTAAGAGAGGTTACATCAGTTAAAAGGAGGAGGTGTTTGCCCCACTGTGTCCTAATAGGATTTTTCATTAGTTGCTTTGCTTTCCCATGACATACACATCATACCCACTAGAAATCAATGCATTTTATAGGTGATTTAATACACACACAGCCTGCCTTCAGAGATCCTTTTATCCTGCTCATGAGATCAGTGCTGGTGGGATTCCTCGAGTTCCTGCACTGATACTCATTCATTCAGCAATTCTTCTGAACCACAGAGATTGATTTTTCAGGAAAGTTCCCAGAGTTCTCTTAGAGGTTCTGCCTGCACTTATGTCATGGCTATATTTAAAGAAGGAATCCCACTAAAGTGGTTTATAACGTGCTCTGGCAGGACAGTATAGACAGAGCTAAATCCTATTAAGCTACTTAAGTTGCTTTCCCCCTCTGAAGTCATCTGTCAAATGCTGGTCCTAGACATAGCAGCCAGCTATCAAACTAGCTTATCAAGAGTCATGCTTAAAACACCAATCAAAACTACAAAATGCAATCTTCACACACATGAGGAAGAGAAACTGGGGCAGTGTGCTGTTCCAGTAACCTCCTGGGATCCCAGAGGGTGCAGAAGGCTGGTGATTAGCTTTTCATTACAGTTAGACTGTAACCCACTTGCACACTACTGGACCTTATTAAAGAGAAAATAAGAATGACTGTGTCTTTAATGTTAGCCTTGACTCTTCTGAAAGGATTGAATGGGCAATACATGAATGTGAAGCATACTTTTAAAATAGAGATCACACTAACAGGGCAGGAGGGGGTACCTGGGAAAACAAAGCACCATTCAGCCTTAACTCAGCACCCCACGGAGAAGGGGGAAAGCAGCATTCATGGTTATTTCATCTCCTTTCCCAGTAACTCAAAAATAGGCACCACTGAGTCCTGAAAGGTTAATTCCCATAAATGTTAAATGTCCACATTTAAAGCTCCAGCTTTATAGCATTCACTCCACTATGTCAACATGTCACTGCTGCTGTGACAACACGTTACTGAGATTTCAGAGCCAAACCTCAATTCCACACATTCCATACAATAGTAGAAAACAATAGGCTGGAAAAGACCTCTGGAGGTCACTGTAGTGCAACCTGCTGCTTAAAGTAGGGCTAATTTAATAGATGGGGTTACTCAGAGTCTTGCCTGGGCAAGTTTTGAGTGTCCCCAATGCTCGAGTTCCCAAAGCTTCCCTCAGCCCCTGCTCCAGCGCTGTAAAGAAAAATGCTCATAAGTGACTGCACCCATGTTCCATTTCCCATTTCAGCTTGAGGCTTGTTGCCACTTGTCCTTTTGCTGGGCACCTCTGGGAAGAGCCTGGAACCATCCTCTCCAAGTCCCTCCTTCAGTTATGCAAAGGCTGCTCACAGATCTGTCATTTCTCCTTCTCCTCTCCAGGCTGAAGGGTTCCAAGTCCCCCAGCCTCCCTTCACAGTCACTCTGCCCATCTCAGTGGCCTTCCCCTACAATGCTCCAGCTCTTCAGCTCCTCTCCTGCTCCACGGCCCCCAAGCCACGAGGCAGTCATGCAGCTTTTATGCTGGCACACAACTGGAAGAGAGTCCGTGCATGTGAAACGGCTGGTGACCCCATTTTAGGGCCACTTTCAGCTTGCTTACAGGGCTGGGCAAAGGACAAGCCTTCAGAGCTGGGGTTTGCCTCCAGCTGCACCACCCACCCCACCTGATATTGGTGACAGATTTCCCCCGCGCTGGGCAGCTCCGGGGGCATGAGAAACACAGCAAGCACCATCAGAGTCAGAGAGACTCAACAGCCTGCCCGCTCTTCCTCAAAACAACACAGTGAGACAGCTGAGGGGAGGGAAGAGGAAAGGTAGGGAGAGGGAAAAAGCAGCAATAGAGAAGTTACATGCTTCAGACTGAAAACAAGGCACCTCGGGAGTTATTCGGGGAGCCCAAGTGCACGGATGCTCCTGCATCCCATTGGCTGCTGCCTTCCAGAGCTGCACGGCAACGAGCCGGGAGGTGGGGGATGCCAGCTGGCATGAGAGCCCCCTGCTCGACCCCTGCTCTCGTCCCCAGAGCCCGGCCAGCAGCGCCCTGCTCCCGCTCAGCCCAGTATTGATTGCCTGTCCCAAACCGGGGTCAGCCAGGGAGACAGCCAGAGGAGACAGGACCTTGGTTAAACAAATGAGCAGCCACTCCGAGTTATCCCAAGAAGAATATGGGATAATAACGTGCTCTGTCTTCGTCACAGCGCAGGTTTTCCTTGACAAGCGGGAAGGCAGAGCTGCAAAAATAAGGAGGGGGTGGAGGGGAAGGGGTAAGATGTGCAGCTGTGCTTGTGCCTGACAGAGCTCGGAGAAGTGCTGACACCCAAAAGGTGTCAATACTCCTCACAGGCAGCACTAAACAGCACAAGTGCTGCTTCTGTAGGTGTTCCACTCCACTAATTTTGGAAAGTGAGGGAGGAAGTGGTCTCTAGAGAGAAAGCTACCCAGCCTCAGCTTCCCTGTGAAAGGGCTCTAATCCCAGGGCTCCAGACCACACCAAAGTTTACAACAGAAGGTCTGAATTCTCAAAGAATGATCAGGAGAGAGCAGAGAAACTGGCATCATGAGGAAAAGCAGCTGATCCAGCTGCTGGGCTCACCACCACCACAGCTACAGAGCAGGTCAGGAAGCCTGCTAGGGATGTGGAAAGCAAAGCTAGTTCTAGTGCCTGAGCACCACAGCTCACAGCAGGAGAGCTTCTTGCAGCTTCCCTCTTGCACAACCACCTAAACCAAATCCCCAAGAGATTCAAGCAAAAATTAATCTAAGACACACAACTGGAAAGCAACGATTTGCAGGCTCTAGCACAAGAAATGTCTCGAATTCTCTCCATCCAGACCCCAAACCATTATCTTCCAGGAGCACTTAGAGCTAAGAAAAGAATTAACTCCTCCGCCCTATTTCCCAGCCTGTGCAGGAAAAGCTTATCCTCTGAGCAGTCACTATTGATCAGGTGCATCTTCTCAGACAGTGAAGTCCCACGGTGCTCACTCTGAGCTTGCCCACTCAGTGACTTGGGGAGGGGAAAGCAGCAGCACCTCTCCCTTTTTGCCATTACACAACTGTACTTACAGCAACTGTTTATGCAGCCAGGAACACCTACCTGCTTCCCACTGTTTATAAACCAAAAGCCAAACCTCTGCAGAAACAACTGTGCTTTGTGTCACTGCCTGCCCCTCAGCTGGTCAAACAGCACGGAGGCAGAGGAGGAGCACTAGCGTGAAGCCAGATAGATAAGCCTGGCTCCTGACAAACCAGCTCCGCACTGAAACGGGAGGCCCTGAAGCAATCCATGCTGCCAGCTCTGTTGGGGATAGAAAAAAGAGCAGATTTTATATCTTAAAGACAAAACCTACAGATTTCCTGCACACAAACACACACGCCCATTGCTGCAATGGTTGTCTCAAACAGGGAAAAGCTCCAAGAAATAAAGCACCTTCATACACTTTCTTGTCAGAGAGGAGCAGATCCTGCCACCCTACTAAGTACTAAAACAATTTTAAAGTTTTTAGGGACTAAATGTACAAATTCATTTGAAAATCTGTCACATCCGCTGTTGGTTGCTTTGAGCAAAACTGCTTGTAAAGACATTTGACAAGCAGACAGCTAAATATTGGATTTCTTTATTACTTGGCAGTAGCCAAAAAGGTCTGTAATAATTTATACAGGCACAGTTCTCAAGATTATAAATTACTGTTATTTCTGAATCAATTTACTTTTACTTCAACAAGAAAAAAAAAAAAAGAGGTAAAAAGCATAGTTTTAATAAGTGAGATCTCCCCAGTTTTGACAAAACACTACTTTCCTCATTAACAGCTGCTGCTACATATGAAGGTGTCAGACTATTTTCTTTCTCTTCTCCAACATCACAGCTGAACATTTAGCAATAGAAGAAAAACAAGAAAGCCACCATGAAAAGTCGTGACAATTAAGCCTGTGATGGGTAGTGTGGCTCTCCCTGGGCTCAAGCAATCACTCACCATCTCACTGGGGTGGTCTCTGAGCTGGAGACAATGCCACTCTTACTAGAACAGCCAGGGAAAGGAAACAGTAGGTAGCACAGCTGCTTCCACAACCTGCTATTTATCCCATCCACAGAGGGAAGATACCCAAGTTTCCCTCTATTTTCTCCTTCTTTTACAAAAAAAGGCTGTAAATCCCTATGTCCTCAAGTGAGGCTGACTTTGACATCCACTCCACAAATACCAAGACGTGTTGTTTAGGTGAACTACCCAGAGGTCATCATCTCCCATCTGACCTGCTGGAGCAGCGAAGCACGGCGGACACAGCTCCACACTAACAGGCAAGGCTAATTCTGCTGCTGTGCTTGATGATCAAAGCTTTTCCCTAAAATAATAAGATCCCAGGGTCTCCAAGACCAGTTTGGTAACACAGCTAAGATGGGAAGAAGATCCTTCCCTTTCAGGATGCTTGAGATGGAAGCAAACACCACACAAGCTTTGTGTTAAACTGATGCACAGCAGCAAGAACGCCTTATTAAAACCTGCGACTAACTTAATCAAGGAATTCTAATATTCATAACTGAACTTAAAAGCACTACCCTCTGGGATACCAGAGAATTTCCCCTCAAAGACTGTTCACCTCATTGACAGTCATGTTGCTTTTCATAATCTTGTTCACAAATTCAATCAAGCTCCAGATAAAATCTAATCAAGTCGGACAAGCTGAATTGCAAGGGCTGTTATTTCAAGTCCCTTAACGGGAGGTCAGCTCAAAGTAAGCCTCTGATGTCCCAGGACTTGAGCAGGATTATTTCATGTAGTTCATTGCTGTAGGCACCAAAGATCATTTTAGCTCCTCAAACTATTTTTAATATTCACTCTAGTGGAGCATTTGATCTCTAGACAAGCTGGGTTTAGTCTTCAGTCTTTTTTACTCAAATCCTCAGTGATTTCTCCAGGCACAAAAGTGGCTCTCTCAGGTACAAGAAAGAACAGCTATTCACAAAACTTCATTATTATAATTGTTCTTCAACTGAAGTTTGTCCCTCTGGAAAACATCACCATCCCTAAGAACTACTGCTAGTCTGGAGACACTGACCATTCCAGAGCAAATACAAAAGCACCCAGACTGCCAGGGCAAAGCATTAAGGAAGACCTCATCATTCACATTTAAGACATGCTGGTCACTTCAGTCTGCCCTCTGGAGACACCCTTTTCCTTTTCCCCTCAACTGAAAAAACAAAATTTAAGCCATAGTCAAGATTTAGAACCTTTGGCTACTTCCCAAACAGCAAACAGGCACTAGGAAAAGTTTACTCCCACAAAAATTGAGAGAAGAAGCTCTTTTATAATTATTCAATCCAGACTAAGAGATTCAAAAGCATCAACATAACTTATGATCTTGAAAATAAAACTCTTTAACTCTTTTGAATGCATATTGATATTGTAAGAAAAAAATGGTTCAAGTGGTGCTTGGTTCTAAAGTTAACTTTAAATTCCATCCATGGAGCCCAGGAATCACTGGATAACACTTAAATACCATACATGACCGTTGTGACATTGCAAACCAATGTGACCAGGGTTAAAGCACGTCCAGCCATATCCCCCGTGTGGTTGTCACCTGACTGCCTTCCTTCTGCTCCCCAAGTATGGAAAAAGCCTTATTCAGACTAATAGATCTGATGCAGATTCAAGGCAGCTCTCTCTATGAAAGTGGTGTTGGTGAAAAAAATTCTTTCACAACGATATTGGTCACAAACTTTATTGTAGCTAAAATCTTAAGAGGAGAACACCACTTTTTCCCATCATCATACTTCCATGGACAACAAAACAATGAATGGTCCCACTAGCCAAATTCCAAACACTTGAAAAGTAATTATTTTTCAGCTACTGAACAGATAAACAGAACTACCAAGTTTCCAGCCAGCAAGCCACTCCCCTTCTTCCTCTTGTTCAGCATGTGTAGCTCAGGTCATTTCTGATTTTGATTCCAGCAGGAAGACCTATTTCAGCCAGTGCTCAGAAATAAGAAACTCAGAAACCCAGACTCACTGGCTGCACTGCATTAAAAAAGCACTTAGAAAAAAGGCCACTGATTAAAGGGAGGCTGCCTTTATCTCCAACACACCAAACATCTGAAAGGATGTTCCCTCCCAGACACTTCAATGTATCAATCTTGGTTCCCTTCCTTTCTTTTTTTTCAAGTAAAGTCTCTGTAAAAGAAAGTGTTTGTTCATTTAACTGTTTATCCAGCCAGCTTCAAAATTAAAATATTTCTGCCCTGTCTCCAATTCAGGTTGGTCCCTGGTGACTATCTCCAGTATTTTACATAACAATATGTCTTTCTAGAAACTAAGCTCTAAAGAAAACGAAGAAGTGAGGAAGCTAGAGCCTATTTATCAGGCTTGACACTTCCTATTGGAATGCATCACTGGTAAACCATTTCCCTGACAAATGGATGGGCCTGAACTGAGTCACACAGCCCTGTATCTAGCTTTCAGCCTCATTACTCTTCTAAAGAGCTACAACTCTGAAGAGGGCTTCAAAATGCAGATGGACTTGCAAGAGGGGAGCTTGCAGGGAAGGTGGGGACTGGAGCTACCTTACAGACACCAGCTGAGCTCCAGAGCTCTGGTGAGGAGGATTGTCTGTGCCACTGCTTGTCCAGCTGTGGTGAGCATTACACCTCAGACCCTGTCACACAACGGCCACATCCCGTTTTCCCGGTCACATCCAGAGCTTTCATGCACATTGGTGAGGAGCAGATGCACACACACCACCAAGGAGAGCATCCCATCACAGATAATCCACTGCTATAGAAGGGGAAAACTGATCACCTGCTCACGTGGCAACAAGAACTGCTCAAGACTGTTAAAGTGATGGGCAGTGTGGTCTTAAGGGCAGAGAGAAACAAAAGAATAGTAAGTTCTAAAAAGGGTAGGTTGATGTTAGCACTTTAAGAGGAATATTTATTTCCCTGTTCAGCTACAATTCTGCAGGTCACAAGTTAACTAGAAATAAAATGCTATTACAGACCCTCTCACCAGCAGTCCAGTGGGTTGTTCTATTTGCTCTCAGCATTGTTTCCAACTCCAAACCAGAAAGAAGCCATAAAGGGCAGGAAACAACTCTTCTATAAGCCAAAACCAGAAGTGTGTTTTTTCCATGATGGTTTAAAAAAAGCTACGGTTTAGGAAAGCCTATGGGGGCCACATGAGGACAGAAGTCAGCCAGCAACCTTTTCAATCTTTTATTTGGTTCCTGATTTCTTCTCCTCGATTGAGCACTCCAAGATATTCCAAAAGGGAGATTCAATGCAAAGCCTGTCACGTCCCATGCTTTTCCACCCAGCTCTCAGTGCTGAAGCACTATGAAGGCACAGGGACGTTGCTTCTATGCCAGGTTTATGCCAGGCCAGGGTTATAACAATTCATCTGCCATGAAAATCCAGTGTTTCATGCCTGGATCAGATGTTCAGTCTGCTTCATTGGGCAGCTGTTCAAACACCCTGGCTGCAGGGCTGCTCCTGTGCATACCAGGCCTAGTTACACTATAACTGGAACCAGACCTACCTCTGAGCTGCTGTGAAAACCTGTTTCCAGCCTGGTCAGTTCCTGATTTTAATCACTGAGCAGTCCCAAAGTGCAAAATGTTCCAGCCATCCTCCTGGACCATGACCTCAGGAACCACAAACTTCCACTTGACACAGGTTTGATTAAGAGACCTAAAGCTTCATATTTTATTAGGGATGGAAGAGTCACATCAGTGTTAGAATTCCCCATGCAGGACCTCAGACTTAGATGCCATTTACACAAACACAGACTCGGTGTTGAAACCACAATTTTGCACTATTTCTCTGCTGAGATCCTGCCTGTAGGTGCCTACCATAGACAAACACCCATGTACACAGCCAAATCGAATTTTAAATCATGCTCGGTATGTTAGAATACAGCACTATCCATTTCTTTATCTTGTTCAACAAGCAATATAAATGTATTTATTCCAAACTGGTGCTGGATGCAGTTTTGCCAACACACACAGGTCTTAGCACTGCAGCACTGATACAGCAGTGCCATTCCATGGGAAATCAGGACCAAAAACTCTTTAATGTCATCAAAAAGTAAAGGAGACTTTGAGCACACATTTACAGAAAATGCCAGAAAGCGCTGGTCAGAATCTCTCTCCCCATAATGTTTGAAAAAGAGATTTGCAGCTCTGTAGAGAAACAGACCCATTTGTCAAAGATTCAGATCACAAGTACAAACCTGGCAGCAAAGTTTGGGCTCCATATAGGTATGGGATTTCCTGGGGCTTCAGTGTACACACAGACAAACCTTAAGTCAATTTGTTTGCATGGATTTCTACAACATAAAGATGTTTGGGTTTCATTGTTTAGGGGGTTTAAAAACCATTTCAAAGCTCTCGTCTAACTTGTAAGGAAAGTGACAACACTAAGTTTCCTCCTGGGCTCTTCGAGTATATCTAAGCACCTGCATGTTGCAAAACGAATCTAAATAAAAAACCACCAGCAACAACAAAACACTCAAACCACACAGGACTTGAGAAGACGCAGTTTATCTGGGTTATTAGAAAAAACAGGCTTTCCAGACACAGCACATGGGAGGAAATATTTTTGCAATGCTCCAGAGTTCCCAGAAAAGTGACCTCTTCTAGCACCAGCCCCAGCCTGTGCACTGCAGACTTGGACAGCACCAAATCTTCCTGCACTTTACAGATGCAGAAGAGGAAGTGGTGACACTTCAGGCAGCCAAAGCTTTCCTTTTAAGTCCAGGATAGAAAAAAGTGCAAGACAGCGGAATTATAAGTTGCTCGATCATAATTTTAGCAGGAAACACTCTGCTCTTATCAGCATTGCTTCAAACCACCCTTGTTATGCTAATCCAGTAACTTGGGAACGCTGAAGCGCCCTTGATAGAGGACCATTGTGAGAAAATAGTCCTTCAACATTTGTTTTCATAGCAGCTACATCTGGGGAAGAAATTACTGCAAAGCTTCTACCTCTGAGCAGAACACTGCTTGGAACCAATTGAGAGGCAGAAATGCAAAGCCCACGTGCCCACGTGGAAGCTTTAGCTGCTTAGAGCTTCCCAGACCCACACCTTGTAAATGAGTGCAGCCCTGCATCCTGCACTGAGCCGTGGGTCGCTTGGACACGGCCCCTGAGCAGATTTCATTTCTCGGGATTGCTGCTCCGCTCTGGCCTGGGGTGCCAGTGTTAGCACAGCAGCAGCTCCCCTGCTCCTGTCACACCTGATCGCAGGGAGGAGAGCTGCGTCCTGACATGCCTCCAGCTGGCAAGGCTGCTCTGTGAGGACCACTCCATGCACCACTTACAAAATGCTCTGAGGTGCACTAAACACTGACTTCTTCTAGGAAAAAAGTGAGCTCCACAAGCTAAAAGCAAAAGTTGTGCCTTTCATAGAAGGCACTGACTGCAGTCTGATTTCTCTACACGTGATAAACTTACCCTTTGCGACTTTTCACTGTGGATTTCACTGGGAAATTTAAGCCGCTTTGGGCACTTGCCGTTGATAATGGAGACTTCCCCAACTTCTCCACCCACTAAAAGACAATTCATCTCACAACCGCAGTTCTGCATTCTGAAAGCACCACATCCTCCCACCAACAGGCAGCCTCACCAGTCAGCAATCCTGGGCCTTTGACCTTGAAAACCTTAAACACGCTGAAGCCTTCCTTCAGAGAGGCCACCTCACTACTCACTGAGGCCAAAACTATAAAGAAGCAGAAGGAAGAAGTATGTTTTCTTTCACATCCCCAACTGGCTGACAGTTGCCCCCTCACAGTGTAATCCTGAGCTATTCTTTCCACCAACTCCTTTTTCTCTTGTCTCTACCTATGTATGCTGAGATTACTGTATTTATTGTGTATTTCTGTGCCCTTCTGCTACCTTTGGATTAATAACAATGCTTTCTACCCATGAAGAATCACAACAAGACAGAAGTGCTACAGCAGAAGAGCTTGACAGGCCAAGCCCAAGGTGTTGCACAACCACCCAACAAACCTCAGGGGAAAGGCTTCTTCAGTCAAAACAGCTGCTGTGGTCACAGCCCTGCAAAAGGGCAGCCACCAGAGGATTCAGCAGCACCTGCTGAAGAACAGGCTCCAGTGCTCCTGCTCACCAGATCCTCACTTGGCCCTGGGAAGGACTTGCACTTCCAACCCACGGACCAGGCCCTTTTTCTTTCCCCAATATGTTCACAACTCCTGACTGGCAGATTTTGGGTTACGGTGCCTTTCAGAATGAAAACCCAGCAGCACAGACTCTTCAGTCTGCTGTTTTAAGCCTCATGTCTCAGGTTAGAAACACAGCCCACAACATTCAAACTGGAGGTACAAGGAGGGATCCAGCAAAGGAAGAAGAAATCCAATGGACAACAGCCAGCTGCCTCCTCTACTTACTACTCTGCACTCATCCACTGCAGCTCTTAGAAGCAACACAGAGTCAAGAGAGAGTCCTGGCCTGAAAATTCTTGGGAAGGATTATTTAATCCAGCCTCCCATACAACATGCAGGCCACAGCCATTGATAGCTGAGCAATGAGCCATTCCTGCAACCAACCATCCCTGTGGCTGCTCTCTGACTTTTGGCCTATCATTCAACACACACCTTGTGGTGTCTTAAAATTACTTTTGTACGTTTGCAACATCACCAAAGTTGGCCACTTCCACTAACAGCAACACAAACGGCATTTATCAGTCCTGCAGGGAGTACTTCCACAAACTTAGAAATTAAATTAGGCTACTTAAAAAACAGGTTTTAGTGCCAGATCAGCATTCTCAGTGAGAGGTTGCAGAATAACAAATACAGAAATACATGGTATCACCTTCTCTTGCGGCTGTGGTTCCTGGAACACATTTTCATCCAGTCTACACCAGGAACTGGTGCTTAATTACTTATTTGCCTGCTGTGTTTACTTTTATTTCGGGGTCTTTCAGTTCACGGCTGCAGCTGGATGGACTTTCAGCCACCTTATCTTGTGAGTGACCACTGAACGAGTGAATGTCGACCAGTGAACGACATTCCTTAGCTTTATAGCAACTTCCAGCACTAATACAGCTACCTTCGTGGCTAACTTTGCATTTGCAAACAGCTTTTCTGAAGCACCAAATGCCTTGTTACATGTGCAGATCAGCAATGTGCCTGTTTGGAACATTATCCCGAAGTGGGACTCACCAGTGTGTAAAGCAAAAAAGCCCCAGGCTATGAATGAACTCTCTCATAAAGGTTGCCACAAAAGGGAGCCAGGTGTATCACTTTGCATGAGTAGTTTTAGACAGGTTTTAAAGCAAGGCTGCACCATACATTCAACTTGCATTTGAAATATCTCGGGCTTGAGATCCTACTTTCCTTACAGGGATTTTTTCTTTCTATTCTTTAGAGACAGGTATTTTAAGCCTCATTTGTGAATGTATTTTGAGTGAGCATCCTAATCAGGAACAAAAAAACCCTAACTTGCCCCAGTGTAGGACTCACAGTATCTCTTACTGAAGCTTATTCTCTAATCAGGTGGGGCTGTCAGACCTCACTGATTGCAGTACCAGCAGTAAAAATACAATAAAAGGAGAGGGTCATGCCCTCCTCAGCAATTTTGTATCATTACTAGTGATCAGGATCCCTTCCCACAAACTCAGCTCTCTAGAAACACCATCTCTACAAAAAGCAGCTCAGACAGCAGCAGAGCTCGAGCTGCTCTGACCAAGCCCCTTCGATTAGGGGGGAACATTGTCTTGACTCCCAACCTGGACAGAAAGCTGGATCTTTGACAAGAGACTTTTCACAGCACTCAAGGGTTGTGAAGGGCTGGCAGCAGTTGCCCAGAATTCTTCACCCTTTTAGCAGGTGTTAAAGCTCCTGGGAGAGAGCCAAGCAGTACTTTTGACTGACTGAAGCAATCGAGTCACTCCTTACATCACCCAAAGGCTGCGAAGACTGAGAGCAATTCACTAGAAAGAAGGTTTGACGGGCCCCATGATAAGATACCCTGAAGCCACAGACCAAATATCTGCAATAACTCCCGTGTTTTCATGCTGCCTTGTATTGAACGAAAACAAGTGGTGCATAAACTGCAGAACAAAGTAGAGCAGAGCAGCTGCTCACTCTTACAAAGCACTCAGTAACTGTTCTCACTTAAATCTATGCAGTATAAAACCAACTACAATACCACTGGCAGTAACTGTGTGCAAGTAAAGTAGTTCTCTTTCCTTTATGGGAATGCAGAAGAACATTACATGGCACTGTTTGCCTTCTCTTCAGAAGGAGCTAAAGACAGAAGCTTTTGATTTTGCTGGTTCTTCCCATCATCTTTGACAATAAAACGGCTCAAGTTTATATTAAAGGAGAGAGCAAGCTTGAATGTGTATTGAGAAAGTATTTGAATTTAACTCTGCAGACAGCATTAGTAGGAATAAATGCAGTACTTTATAGCAGACAAGCCTTCCTCTCTACCGACTGGAGGACAAGAGTGACCATGGAAGTGGAAGAAAGGAAGGCAAGAGATGGCTGGAATGTGTCCCTGGTGCCTTCAGGGGTTTAATCTCATTAGCTGAGACAATGCAGCCTGGTGCACTTGCACCTTGAGATCAGTAACAGGCTCTCTGTAGGCTTTACCTTGCCTTGCTAACGACACAGATTCACCTTCTTAAGGCTTTGCCACATTAGTTTAAGGACACACCACACACGTGAACCTGTGCCCTTCCTCCTCCCCTGTTCTCTGGTGACAGCCCCCGGGTGCCACACACACGTCACTATTTGCCCTGCTTTGCTCTGTGAGTGATAATGAGAGTGTTTACATGAGGGGGCACTTCCTTTCTGAATTCTTTGTGCCTCCATCCTGTCTAGGTCCCATAATTCTGTTTATGACATGCTAGTTGCTATGGAAGTAATTGTATTGTCACTAGATTATGCCCTCAGGTAGAAAACATGTAAGGGAAGGCACATGAACAGGTTTTTGCATACATTTAAGGACATGATAGTGCAATTCCACATGTAATGACTAGGAACTTTAGCAGTAGCTTCCAGACACAGAATATAATCACGAGGGATAGTATGGCATCAAGTTTTCACTTGGTTTCCTCCTAAAAAATGAGATATTTTTCATTTTCCTGTGACTGGCCGCCACTATTTAATATAAGACAGTGCCCTACAGCTGAACAGTACGGTCCCAGCCACTTTCCCAGGCTCCTGAAAACACTTCTGCACTCAAAACGCTGTCTCTGAAGATCAGGGTGAAAGAAGTGACAAGATCATGTAACCAGGCTCCACAACTCCAACGGCCCTTTGGTTGATTACTGTCTTTTACAGAGCACGGATTTAGAGAGCAGAGGCAGGAGAGACAGATCGTCTCAGACCTGACACGCTTGGTGAGACGCATGACTAACTCAGCTTGAGCCAGGACGTGCCTGGAATGTGTAACCCCACTTGGGAGCCTTTTTACCAGGGGCACAAGCTTGGGGGGTTATCTGGCTATGCCTGGATGGTAAATACCTGACAGCTGAAGTGTCCAACGTAAACAGCCTAAAGACCCTGTTCCTTGTGGGCAGCTGGGAATCACATGAGATGCTTTCCTACCTACTGAGACCCCACTCAGCAGCGCTGGAAGAGCTTTAGATCTTTACAGCCAGGATTGTGCTAGAGCCAGCACTCCAAGTGCAGCATTGATGGCCACCTGCAGTGGCCAGCAGCATTCCCCCGACTGATGGTACGTGCACATGCATGAACTCCTGCTCCAGCCATCAGCTCTCCCATCTACATCAGCAGAAATACTGTCCTGGAACACAAAGAGCCACACAGGCCAAACCACAGGTGTACCAAGAACAAGATTCTTATCCCAGTATAGTTAATGTTTTGACTACAAAAAGAATATACAACTTGCAGTTAACATCAAACTTTTCACCACGTAGTACTTCCTTACTGCAGCTTCAGGACAGCGCTGTGGTTCTGTCTCGCACGTGTCCTGCTCTTAACAGGAAGAAAATATTTCTCACTGAGAATAAAGCTGAAGACAGCAGCAGTTTCCAGAAAGTCTCAGCCCTGTTTACAGTTAGCCATATTCATAGCACAAGGCCATGACCATGCACTGACCAAGGTCTGAGTGCAGCTACACAGAAAACACTCAGGATCTCTATTTTCCCAGGAGACGTGACCAGTGACTTGTTGGAAGGCATCAGCATGTGAAAGGCTAGTTGAACACAAACTCAAGGAAAAAAGCCTAGTTGATCACATTCTCAAGGATGACAGCCTTGTAGGACTAGCTTTAGTATCAAAGAAATGCTGATGGATGTGTTTGTGAGCAGGAAGTAAAGAACTAAACTGCTGGTGAATCCCAGCTGAAGGCACAGATGTTAGAAAGGAAACTTAACATTCACTATATCTCACAAAGAAGCAAATTTCACTTCGGCAGAGAAAAAGCAGACATGCCTGGTTTGAACTTGAACCCTGACAAGCATTCAAAGCCATCCTGGAAACCGGTTCTTTCTTAGGAACCTTGTGTTTAATTTATTGCATCACATAATCAAGACCACCCTTGCTGGAGCCAGCACATGTAAACCAAACCTAATAATTAAGTTAGTGATGAGAGTCCAGCCCATAGGTTACACCTGCAAAACCACATTTCACCAGTGGTATTTGTCACTGCTGTGGTCCAAGAGGTACATCTCCTCCCATCAGCAGAAGGTGATTCAGATCTATCCACAAAAATGAACCTGGAGCTGCAGAGGACATTAAGAGGTGGGTCAACGACAGGCAGAAGATGTCATATCTAGCAAATAGCTAGTAAATGTATTTAGGACAGGAGTAAGACAAGCAGCCATATCCCAGAGCAACATTTTCTTGAGAACAAAATTAACAGTGATGAAATACTATAGCAGGCAGCTGAATTTTAATAGCTGCAACAAAATCCACACAAAAAAGGTTGAAAGGGCACTGCAGTGAGACACACGTGACCCAGCAAGCAGCTGCCTCAGTAAGAATTTCAGACATAAGATACAAATACAGAGACAAGAAGAATTAACGTGCCAAAGGGAGATTAGGGTAACCAGATCCCCCATACCTTCTCATCATCCTCTGCTGGGAGAGGAGGCAAGTTCACAGCTTGGCCCTCCCTCCTTCTCCCATAACCCTCACGTCACCCGAGGCGAAAGCTAAGCTGCACTAATAAAAACAGCAGAGCCAGCGCAAACTGTCCAACCTCGTTATTTACACCTCAGCAGAACGCTCCCAGCATCCACGATCACTTACACGGCTTCTCCAAGAGCCGCCTGCCAACGCGGGGACCTTGGAAGCCCCTCCCAGGGCACCGCTTGTCCCCACAGAGAATTCTGTCAACAGCACCTGACGTATTTGATATTCATCATCTTCGGTTTGCCATTTCATATTGGAGCATTTAAAATGCTGAAGAGCTTCTGTTTGAAGAGATTTTTAGTTTGCGGCAGATCAGGCTGAAAAAGCTCGAAAAAACCCAACCTCTGCAGTGATGTAGGTGTTCACTGCTAGAGTACAAAACCTGCCCCAGAATATGGTTTCCAAGACCAGCCAAGAACCTCAGCAGGATATTTACCAAGTTGTACTCATGAGATTGAAAGGCAATTTCAACCTTGCAAATTTACTGCTCCAGCTAATTTGTCTACTCAGTTTGATCCAACCTGCCTAACCTGTAGGAATTTTAAATATAGAGAGAAATAAGGAAAGGCCAGCAAACCCAGCATATTTGACCTCAGAGGCCAGGGATAAAACCCAGTCCTACTCGAGTTCCAGGCACTACTCAGTCTCATAGAACAGCTACTCAGACTGTGTGGGGAGGGGATGGGAAGGACAAACAGAAAACAGCAGCCACATATTGCAATACAAAAAGGCACACGAGAAGTGTTGTACAGTGGTTTTAAAATAGCACCCTCATCAGAAGTAAAGACTTCTGTTTAGCTACAGAAGTGTCAAACAAATCATTCCATCCTCACTGGATGTACTATCTCTGCTTTCCACTAAATCCAGACAGAAAAAGACCCAAAACACAGCTGATCCATTTTTCCTGCCACCTACTCCAATTGAAACAGTTTCCCTCTTAAGGGAACATGAACATTAACACTTGCCATTGCCTAGCAGTACCTCTGATCTACCCTTGTGCAATAGCTCCCATTTTTTCAATTCTAAAGTGTTCATTCTAACCTTACTCAAGTTAAAAATCTTAAGGAAAAAAATATGAAAAAAGGAAACCTATCTCTTCAATCATCTCTGTCTAAGCCCAGTGGCAGCCAGCTATCTCCATCCCCAGCCTTTTCCTAGGTCTGTGCCTTTCTCTGGATTGCTTGCACTTGACAGCCTGTCAGTCTGATGCTAAAAGGAGATCATATTATCAGGGTCTACCATGGCATTCGCAAGGATAGGAGCTACAAGCAGAGATGCAATAGGGTAGAAATAACAAATCCTTCCCTGAAAGCCTTTCAGCCTTTCCTTTAGTTCTTCTTCTGCAAAAGAAAAAACCCATGAGCATTTCAAAGGTACCAGAAGCAGCACAAGCTTCTCTCAGAAGACCCCAATCATCTGTTGCTGGGGGTCAGCCGCACAAATTAGTTCCGAAAATTACCTTGCTTCCCATTTCAGAAACAAGAAGAGACTACAAAATAGTAGAAGTTCACTATCGATTTTCTTCCCCCAGAAGACTCAAAAAAAAGTACATGGTACTTTTCGTTGTAGAACACCCAGCTATTCCCTAACTTCCAAAAGCAAAATGGGCGCTGTTTGCAATGTCTGCAACTGTTCTTGTTGCACTTATTCCAAAAGTGTAATTCCCTCGGGTGCTAAAGGTTTAATATAATATTCCATATTAAGATAATATTTTCATTAGAATCTCCTTCCTCTTTTCTCTCTTTGAAAGTCACGTTATTACAACTCCCAAGGAAAAAAAATATTTATAAGCAGGACAACTCCACCCTTTCCTCTCAGTTCAACATAACAAGGCAAGATTCAGCCAGAAGTCAGTCACAACACACACTCAGCTGCTTCTTTCGTTTCTATGCCCTTGCATGTTCCTCACCAAAAACCAGACCTGAGAAGAGTTCACCATATCCACATTTGCCAAAAATCCGTGATTTCTGCAATTGATGCAGCACAGCTTATTATTACAGCTGCAAACGTTCCCGGGCTCTGATAATTATAAGCCCATGGCTGGATGTCTAATTAAAGGAGGAATGAATTAATGAGTTTTACCAAAGGCTTTTGAGTCACCATTATAATTCTCACCCTTAATCGGCTGCAGGACACTCAAAGGACACCGTGAGCAGGATCAAGAGCAGAGAGGGGGGACAAACCACCCCCAGCTGATGCTTCCCCCATCACGTTCCTCTCCAACATGGCACTGTCATTCAGTCCCCGACAGCCAGATCAAACCCAGCAGGAAAACGCCTGGGCTTTTCGGACAGCTGAATACAACAAACACGCTTCCTGAAGCTGCCACAAAGCGCCCAGCGGCCCCCGAATGCCGAGAGCGGCGAGCGGCTCCGCAGAGCGCTGACTCCGGCACTTCCATTCATGCCGGCCCCAGCCCCCACCAGCGCCAACAACTGCACTCCAGCCCCGGGCTCCCGAGGAGGCAGAAATTGAAAACACGTTTTTCATTGAAGCACAGCTTGAATTTCATGAATTCCATTACTCGCGACTTTCTCAGCGTTTCCTGGAGCGGGTACCGTAAAACCAGGGAGAAAGGGGACGGGGCGGGCCACAGGTAAGGCGGCGGTCCTGTGCCACCGCTCTGACCGCGCCAGCCCGAACACGGACCGCGGGCACTTCAGCGGGGGTGCCCCAAAGGCCACTCCTGAGCTAAAGAAAACAAGCGTATACTAACTACAAGCCCGAGGAGGAAATAAAGTGACAAACTGCCGGAGGCCTCGGAGCAGCGACAGCTACAGGCGCAGCCCCAGCGAGAAGCATTACGATTTCAGCAAGCAGCAGAAAGCGTCTCTTTGGCGGACCGAGGCAGCCGCAGCTCCTACAGCAAGTGTCAGAATTACCAGTTCATCAGCTACAGGAGCTTGAGCGCACTGCTGAACTTCAAGAAAGCTCACCGCAGGGAAAAAGCGATTATAATCAGAGAAAACAGGTAGCACCGAGCAGTTCTTCCACGAGTACAGTTGTAACACAATCAACTTTGGAATTATTCAGGCGTGCTAATTAACACCCTATGGATAGCTTTGATACCATTAGCAATACTTTTAATGGCTCTGTCACTGACACTGTCTTCCCTTTTTCCCCAGCCCCAGCTTGGGGCTTATCTTAAGGAGCATTACATCATCTACTGCACCAAGGCCTCCTTGTAACAGACACTATTATGCAACTGAAGTGCCTCCATTTGGATTTTGGCGTTATTTTGAATTTCGGCGTTGAATAGAAGGCTTGTTTAAATTCCCTGCATGAACAGCAGCATTTTACAGCCTGAAAAGGGCGTCCGTGCACAGACACCAACACTGGCATAACAACACGTCTGAATGTGTTATACATTTGTGAAACATCCATTCCCCACATTCCCTTTTCCCCTCATCCAGGAATAAGTCCTGCATTGTTAGGGCTGATTAGCAATATCTTTCATCCCTAATTTCACACTACAAAGGGCTTTCATGCATATGCACGTGTGGCACCATTCTGAGCCAGAAAAAGCATTTAGTAGTGACCCAGGAAATCGCAATCCGAGGGTGCAGCTCCAGTTTAAGTGAAGGTGAAGGGGAGTGTCAGCTCCTTCCATGGATGGTTTCAACGCTGCTCTTACCATTGACCAAAATCCGCTCATTTGTTAAAATAATAACTTAAAAGAGGGCTGGCACACATTACATCTGCTGAAGCAAGCAACCTGATAAGCATGTGAAAGCACATGTTATTGCAAATGTTACCCTCACATCCCAGTGCTTGGAGAAGGGAATGGCACAAGTACTGTGACTGAGTTACACCAGCTGCTGTGGCCATGGATTGCACGCTAACCTACTTTTCTTTTTTCTTGCAAGAGAATAGCCTTGCAGCCTTAGCACACAAATGACTACTTTGCAAAAACGTGCACATTTGCAGCTTACCAAACCCAAACCCTAAAGCTCAC
The DNA here is from genome assembly GCA_013390105.1 of Tichodroma muraria. NCBI lineage: Eukaryota > Metazoa > Chordata > Aves > Passeriformes > Sittidae > Tichodroma > Tichodroma muraria. Next base: position 19,616 of record WAAG01028348.1, on the reverse strand, counting down.
AATTACAAGATCAGACTCAAAGACTGTAAGTGGCTCAAAAAAAAAAAAAAGAAATAGCATCAGCATGGCTCTGCCCCACAGCCACTATTCACTAGATACCTGGAGACTCTTTTGCCATACAGCAAAAATCATTTCTGGTTTAAGAATAAATGCAACCAATTCCTAGTTTTTCACCACTGTAACACAACATCAGTCACCCCTTGAAGTGGAAGAGAGGATTTCTAACAGTGATGACGTTTTTGTTTTTTCAGGTTGTCATATGAATGCATCCCCAGGACTAGAAGTCCTGCATGAACCTGAGCCTCCTTGATTTTAGCCCATCTGTCTTGTTAATCATTGTCATCAGATAAAACAAAGAAGTGGTAGGATGACATACCCAAAGCCTTGCCAAGAGAGGAGCAAAGTTACTGGGCTTGGATATTATTACTGTTATCACCATTATTATTATTATTTCCTCAGCATACATCAATAAATCCCTAAGTATTATGAGTCTTATTCATGTCTTAAAAGTGAAAATTGAGGTTCAGTACAGTAGGTAATCCTGATATATTTCAGAGTTACTCAGGTCTCATCTGAATCTTAGAGCAAATAAATTTGCAGACATCACATCCCTTCCCCCAGCTATGGGAATCACATTCAGCTGAAAACAAGCCAAGTTCTCCTACTCGCTCAAGGGGACTGGGGAATCTCACCATAACTGGTGGAAAAGTTACCACTGAAAGCTAAAACAGAAACAAGAAGAGAACTGACAGTCACCAAGAGGTTAATGCAAGTGAGGTGCTGACTCCCCTCCACCCTAAGAAAATTAAGAGTGAGCACCACCTTACTCACTGCTTGCTTGCAGCCACCCAAGCAAATTCACTTGACATCAAAGACTGTGAAAGGATGACTTCAGGAGAAGCTTTGGCCATCGTCATTGGGCCCCATCCTCACAGGTCCAGGAGTGTCCCCTGGAAGGGGTCACACCAGGGTCTGCAAGCTCTGCACAGCACAGTCCTATCAACCCAAACATCACCGGCTCTGGACCTCACCTCTTCCATCAGTAAGTGCTGGTGGGGGAAGGGGAGAAGGAGAAGAGGTAGAAGATCAGCCTTGTCCTAGGAGAAAAAGGAGAGGAAAAAACCCAAACCAAACGAAACAGAAAGAACAGAAAAAAAGAAATTCCAAGAGATTGGAGGGTGCTTGTTCCTCTGACTGTGTGCTCTGAATACACATGGCAAGAAACTCGATGAGACACGGGTCCGTAACTTTCCTCTCTCTCTTACTCAATAGACAGGTTTTTGTTTACAGGTTCCAAAATAAATATAATCCCAAAATACAAGTAAGAGATCAAGAAGACTTGTGGCACAGCTCCTTAATCCACATTCAGAGCCTTGGGATTAAGTCAGAGAAAGCACCTGACTTCCTACCCTTAATCTCCAGAGTCGTGCCTAATGGGATATGTTCTTCTGGGTGAGAATTTCTCACTTTCCCTAATAACGAAAAATAAAGAACACTAAAAATCCACCCCAACATCTGCTTTAAGCACTGCTGGATTTATTGGATCAACATTTAAACAAAGGCACTTTGTTAACCTGGAGACCACAGATGTTCCTCTGCTCAAAAAGGCATGAAGGGGAAAAGAACAAAAAGAGACAAGACACAGTAAGACTGAACTGAATTTGCTTACCCCTTTCTCCAGACTGCTAGAGATCAGGTTTTGCACACCAGGAGTCATATGGCATTACAGTCATGTGGATAAAAATGGAGTATTCTCAGGAAGACAAATGTTGTGTAGGTGCAGAAGCACCAGGGTGCCAGTGGCTGGCCACCACAACCAGACACATTTTAAACTGTGGTTCTACCCCTCCAGCTGAGACCAGCATGGTACCTTCAGGGCACCACATGCTCCATAAATGTGTCTTAAGACTGGGAAGCTCACCAGGCTGGGCACCAGCATCTTCTCTGTGTAGGATGAGTATTTTTAGGATCCTACCCAGAGGAAGCGAGCATGGTTTACATCTTTGCACACTCACCTGCATCTCCTTCCCTCCATGCACCATGAGTGTTTCACATTCCTCCAAGACATCTTTTACCCCTGCGTACTCTGCTAAAACCATACAATTAGAGCAGTTACCTTTTTTGACTAGAGTAAGAAAATAATCTACAGCGTTTCCAGAAAGTGGCAGCTCTCAGGAGACCATCTGAAAATGTGGCAGCACAGCATGGGGCAGCAAAACTAAGCAAGGCTGCAGACAGAAAGCTGGCAAAGGTGGACTTTTTTCCTCTCTGCATACCATATGCTGCTGCATGACTGGATGAATGGTCAACAGAAAACATTTTATGTCTACCTCTGGTTAAAATCAGCCACCAAAAATTGCCTTGGTTCTACATTTTCGGTTATTCACTGTGATGCAGCTCCTCAGTAAAGGCTCTTCCAGATCAAAGACAGAAGAGTCAGAGCACAGCACCAGTTTGCTGATAGGAGGCATTACTGCATGGTTACTCATGCAGCCGACACTGATGAGTAAAGGGAAGAGGGAATTTACCAGCAGTTCTTAAAAAAAAATAAAAACAACTTCAATTTCATCAGAAAATATTGGATTCCACTAACAGGGGTCACTTAACCTTTCTGGAAATACGAGCAAACTGGTGCTACAGCAGGATAGCTGATCAGACCTTGGAAGAGGTCCATCTATTCTTGAAAGAAAGAAACCTTCAGTCCAACTCCTTTAAGAAAGGCACATTACCCTCTGACTTTGAGCCAACTAGACAAAAACACGTCATCCAACTTGACTAATACATATGTTTCCAATTTACAGAAAGACTCTTGGTTTCAAAATTGAAATAAGATGCCAGTACAGTAGAGGAAGTTCTAAAACAATCTCTATAATCCAAGTTTTTTGGCAGTTCGGGCTCCATCATGTTTCTTCAGCCAAGAAATACTTCCAAAGGCAACATTAGCTGTTATGTGTAGGGAAACAGCCTCCCAGAGCCAAAAAGTACCTGACAGAATTAATTCCTTGCTGAACCTTTGGCTATGGGTTCAAACACACGTGCCTTGGATTAGAGTCTGCAAGCCAAAAAAAGGGAAGGATCGTTGGGCTTACACAGCACCTTTCCCTGCTGGATCCCTTCTCAGCACACGTACAGAGGGAGAAAAAGAACATTTCGACACGAAAGCACCGGCAGATGTACGATAGGAAACTCCTGGGTGACAACACTGAAGAGAGCATCTCAAAGCCAAGGACTAGAGCATGTCCCTGCTCTTATCACTGCTTCCTTCAGCACGATTCTGCATCTTAATTGGTGTGAATCAATCATCAGTCATCTTCCAAAGCACAAACAGCTGCCATTACACCTACCAACCATGCATCTGCAGTTCTGACTCGTACTGAGAAGGCACGAAGCACTGCAAGGGAAGAGTTTCAAAGGTGCTGGGGAATTTTTCTTTATTCTAGCCTGACTCACGCATAACCTATGCGTTTACATAGGTTTGTGTCAACATCGTCAGTTTCCAGCAATGAAGAAAAAGCAGAAACTCCAAAGTGCTCCGTGGCTTAGCTTTTACAGCCTCTTTTCTCCCTCACTGTTCACAGCGCACTTCTCAGCCCACAGTCAGACTCCAGAGCTGAAGTGCTGTGGTCTCCTTTTCTGTCAGCATACAGACACCCTGACAGGAGCAGATATCCTGTTACCTGTGTTGTGCTGTATTACAAAGCTATTCAGCTTTTCTATTTCTTTCCAGCACGTGACCTCCACACTGCCTCAAGGCTCTTAACCAGCTCCACCCTGAGAAAGAAAGTGAATCCAATGCCATGCAGCTAAGTAAGTCACAAGTAGGAGTACTTACATTGCCAAATAAATTAAACTAATGACAGCAGCACTCTGAGGACCATCTCACTGGGCCAATCAACTGAACTGGAAAGTAAGTGGACAGTACTGGTAAGATCATCTTGACTTGATCAGCAGCAAAAGGCAGGGAGACCAGAACTGGTATTAGCATGATGCTGTGGGAAGGAACAGGAGCTCTGCTCCATTTTTACATTCCCTTCGCTCTAGAATTTGTGACTCACTACACAATGAAAAGGCTTTGCAGAGCACTGCAGTATGACTCAGATGAGAATACAGCCAGAACAAAGCTGTTCATATCAAGATATTTTCAACCCCAATGATTCATGGGAGGATTAGGAAAAGAACTGGTCTGATAAGATCCTCTGTAGGGAGGACTACGGAGCAAGTCCTGCAAGCAGCAGATGAAGGCAGCTCGGATAGGACTCACCAGCACACCAAACCCCTGCAGGAGAAGGATCACAACCCCAGCTCACTCTACATGGAGATTCACCTCCATTCCCCCAGAAAAAGAAAACAACTAGTTGTACTCCTTGTTGTGGCAGAAGCAGAGCATCTGAAGGACATCAGGATACACATACACTTTTAAACAATCCAGTCCAGAGGGAAAGGATCTGTTCTGCTCCTCCATGCTCAAACACACTGGTCTAACCTAATGCAACAAGATATGCTGTGGAGAAGATAAAGAGTAAAGTAATACCAAGAGAGAGTTTTAGAGCCTGACTCAGGTGAAGAAGGTATGCAGCCAAAACCTGCAGCTGCACTGATCTCAGCCCTTGGCAGCAACACTGCCATGAGCATTTCTCATGCTCTCAGACAAAAGGAGGAAGCCCCGGTAGGTTGGTACACAATGGCTGCAGCCGCCTTGAGACAGCCCAGCGCACAGCGGGCGTCCCTCTGCTCTGGCCAAGGGGCTGCTGGGGGCAGAACAGCAGAAGCAGCCATTGGATCTACATCCTGCTAGACATTCCCCATCACCCAGGGTCCCAGAAGACTTAACTAAGACCCAGACTTCAAAGGCTGGCAGCGCATGCTTATCTGCCCGCCTTCAGAGAGGTTTCCGGGCACAATCGCTCGGCTGCTGCTTCAGGGGAACAGCAGCTTGGCATTACACTAATCCTCGCTAGGCAGAGGTGCAAAGCCTCTTCAGGCAGCAGCTTCCTCACCTGCAGCAGCACGTGGCACTGCAACAAGTGACAGGACAACGTGCAAGCCCAAGCCACTGCATTCCATTTCCTGCTGGAGTGGAAAGTTCAGCTGATGCACGATCTCAAAGCCCACCATCAAAACACAAGTACAAGAAACAGGTGGGTATTTACTAAAAGGTTACTAAAGAGAAGACTTTTATAAGGAGAGTGCTGCTTTCCCATGGTCATGGGTTGGGAAATCTTTTCTAGAGAAGCAGTGAAGAATCAGAAAGGGTACATTGCTTCCTTCCTCAAAACACGTCAGAATGGGACTGGACACTGAGCCCAGCTGCATGGCTATTTATGACAACAGTACAGCTACCTGATGAATTGGAGTCACGTAGTTCAGCAAAAGTAATCCTTCCTTAACTGCAGCTAGGGACTGCCTGCCCTTACCTGTCCCCATAAACTTCATCTAGCATCCCCCCACCGACCTCTCCTCAGCCCCTGGGGAAATCAAATGCAGTGTGTGGTTTAATAGCTCATACTTAAGAATAGGAGTATAAATCATTAATGGAATAGAAAACAAAAATATACACAATTTGTGCCAGTGAGACCTACAAAGTAAAGAAAAATAAGCCGATGTTAAAATTAAGAAATGGACTTTATAATTTTGAATATGCATATGATCTCTCTTGTTAAATACAAAAGGTTCCTGAAGATAAGGGAGCAATTCCAGCACAGGCTGCAAACAGAGCAAGAGGTGCAAATTCATAAAAAAATCTAGAATTCAAGCCAAAAGGCGTTCAGAAGCATTTAAAGCACAAGAGAGCATTTAGCATTACAGTTCCCAGCCCTGGATTAAGTTTCCCTGTTTCACTGCATTAGAATTAATCTATGTGCCTACGAACTCCAGAGTCAACTTGCAGAGCCACAGCAGCGTTGTTATATAACCACAGACACCAACAGCACAGGCTGCAGTGCTGGAGCCTGCCTGCTACCCCTCACCAACACCAAAACCAGCAAGGCTGCTGCTGCTCAAATCATTCTCTTGGTGACAGACACCTCAGTAATCCAGACATTCGAGTTTGGATTTGATAAGATGTTTTCTTGTGACCTGATGTTAAGACTTAAAAGGCCATCGACTGCTGTGCAAGAAGTCCTTAACGTCATCAAGGGAGGGGAGACAGCTACACAGGAGGAGAACAGCAGAAGGCTTTAAGTGGGAATATGATTACTGTAGAAAAATTATCTGGCGAACAAGCACAACCCCAGATTATTGCTAGGAATGCTTTTAAGCAATGTAAGTGAAAACTGGTACATCTGCTGTCTATTCAAAAGGTCACCGAGTGCTTATTTCATGATAACACACTCCCAAGAAGATCTTTCAATGAACTCTTAACTTCTGTTCTCCAGGATCGCATATCCCTTGTTTTAAGGGCAGCTACCCTCTGAGGTCATGGAAATACAGCTCAGCTGCTGTGCAGCCTTACATCTGCATGTGGCCATCTTGAACTCTGTTAAGCCAAGGGAACTAAAGCAAATTAACAAATTGAAGCCTCGAAATACAAAGTTAGCCTGAAAGTCCCTTTGATTTACTGGTGTAAAAATGTTTCTTTGTATCTACCAATGGCTCTTTAAATACATCTCTCACATTTTGCTCTAACTTCAGTCCTGAGATCTGCTCATCTGTTTACAACAAAAAAGTCAAAACATACTGCTTCCTAAAGTATTTCTAATACCTTCTACTTCTAGGATAAATAAGAACTGTTTAGATGCTTTAGCCTTCATGCCTGTATGCGTGGTAGCAGGCTGTGTATATAGGACACTGCAAGTATGTTCAGAAAAGCAAAATGGTGTTTTCAAAACCAGAGACCGTGGCAAAACAAGGCAGCAGAGTCACTGCAGCTCTGTTCCAAGATGACAGCAGAGAACACAGATGTTGGAGCACACAGATTCACTCCACAATCATTTTAATTACATGCCTAGCCAACCAAGCACAGGATACAGGCTAAGCA
>WAAG01028348.1:0-11810 GCA_013390105.1 Tichodroma muraria | reverse complement strand
CCCGGCCCCGCACGGCTCCCCCGGGAGCGGGGCTCGCTGCCGGGCCCCGAGCCCCCGCCACGCGCGCCGCAGGTTGGGTTTGTTTCCTTCAGATTTCCTGTTGCCGTGCATCTCACACGGCCCTGCAGTTCTAACAGCGGAAGGTGCGTTTTGGATTTAGCCTAAAACCCATCGCAGTTAAAGCGATTTGTGCCACACCAAGCGGTAAAGGCGGTCTTAAAGTCACTTACTGTTAGGTCCTCTCGAGTCCGTCTCTACGCCCATCCTGAGATCCAGAGGCAGCGAGTTTGCCCTTCCTGAATTCACAGTTCGTAGAGGCAGACTGTTATCCAGCAGTCCCTCAGCCGGGCACACGCATGGCAATGGCTGCAGCGGGAGCACAGGTGAACATTAAGGAGACACCTCTCACTGTGTGAAGCACGGGGGGAAATTAATAAAATTATAATTTGAGCAAAGTCTTGGGATCTCTCAGCATACATAAAAAAATGTGCGGATATGGCACTTGAGGACATGGTTTAGTAGTGAACGTGGTTTTGGTGCTGGGTGGGTGGTTGGACTTGGTGATCTTGGAGGTCTTTTCCAACCTTAATGACTCTGTGACTATGATGCTGGACACATGGCCACGTGTGGCAGAGGGTGGGTGTTCACACCCAGCATCAAACCACATCCCCACGCCTCTCACCAACACCTTTCCCTCCAAAGTAACCCCAAAGTGGACCCAGCCACTCTTCATGTTCCAGCCCCTGGTGCCACTGACAACACCAATGCCTTCACGCCAGCTGATGCACTTGTTCCCTAGCACTGACTGCCCCAGCCTGGCTTGGTTCGCCCAAAACTCTGGGGGAAATTTCTAGAGGTACCCAGGTGTCTAAAGATATGGATGAGATTGTGTGATTTCCAAGTCTGCCCTCCACCTGTTCCACGGAGATATGCAGCGCTCTGGTCCAGCTTCCACCCTTCTCTCTGCAGGCAAAGGTTTGGCCTCATCCAAACCCTGACCCAAAGCCAGTGCGTTGCTTCATGAGCTTGAAGGGACCTACAACTCTCAGCTTGCTTTAATGACATCATAAATCAGAGGCACGAATTAAACACCTGAATATTTCAGCAGTGACAGCATCTAACTGCATAACACCATGGAGCTGTGCACATGGTGGGCTCACACCACTTTCCCAAGACTCTGACCCAATGGCAAAGGCTTTTAATTTCTTTCTAAACAGAACAGAAAGTATTTTTAGGTAAAAGGTAAAAAAGATGAGTGCACCTTCTCAGGGGATCATGTCAGAAACAAGTAAGTACATAAATATTCTGGAAAATGCTAGGATAGTGAGGTAAAATAGAAAAGATAATGATAACCAGCAGCACTCCCAAATTCATTCACTTTATTACAAAGATTGTACTGCTCCTGTTGCAACTGAAATGCATAAAAATATTTGCTGCTTTCTTTTAAAAGGAATAGAATGAATAATTTAATTCTTGCTGCAAGTATGCAGTGTGGTCCAGCATTAATGCAGGAACTCCTAAACTTGGCCAGTCTATTCAGACCACCTCCCAGACCTTCAGTCTCTCTATCCCCAGGTCCCCATCCCAGCCCTGCTGCAGCACACCTCACCCCATTGCTGATTGCTCAAAGCATTGTCTTTTAAATACCACTCAACATAATTTGGAGTTGGAAAGGGAAAAAAGGACCATCCAGTCCTCTAAAAGACTTCAGGCAAATGATTTCCAGGTTGTACAGGCTTGAGAAATTCTCATCTGTTTAGAATTAGCAACTGTGATGGCCCATGAAAACTTGGAAAATATTGGAGTGCTGTGTATCCCACTGGAAAGAAAAAGGGGTAACATCAACTGTTTTTTTCTCCTAAAGCATGGCAGATCAGTAGATGCTATGGAGACACCTCTTTTGCATGCATTTTATTCCTTTTCCCAAATGCAGCCAGGATTTTGTGCTTTACATTGTCCTGACTGATGCATTTCATAAATAAGGAGAGCAAAAATGCTAAAATGGGCCATTTAACCCCTTAGAAGTAAATAAGTATATTTCTGCTGATGTTCTGCAATACAACATCAACTTCAATAGCCTTTGACTAGGATGGGATTTTCATATGAGTACTATCAACACAGCTAAAAGAAATCTTATCACTTACAAATAGTCAGAGGGTTCAGAGCCACGTGCTGTGCGCACAAGTACAAGATATACAAGGGTACAAGATATAAGACCTCAACTCCCTCCAGCTTTCTCCAAGAAAAGGGTTTATTTTTCTGCAGGAGGACAGCTGAACATCAGCCAATTTTATTTTCTTCCTTATCATTTTCATTTTTTTCACAGTGCCAGCAAGGAGGGATGGATGGATGGAAGAAGGAATTATTTCAAAGGCTCACATATTTCACCTCCAGTTCTAAAAACCCAAAGACAAGGAGCAGAGAGACCTTGCTGGGAGCAAGAGCCTCTTCTGACACAGAGTTTATGCAATTTGGTGCTAAAAAGCTCAAGGCTGAAATCTGTCCTGCAGATGTAACTGCAGCCACAGGCCTCTGGATGGACACAAAACCCTCACCAGGCTGCAAGTCCAAGCACCTCTGTCAGCACGGGATGCACAGGGGACAGAAGACGCAGCCAGGGTGCCACACTGAGATCTCGTTCGACGGGGCTGACGTAAATCAAACTGCACAAAACATTTTGGAATAAGTGACAGGAAAAGCTGGATGCTGTTCCACGGGGTGGGTGTTTGAGGCGCTGTATGGGGCCGGGGGGGAGTGGGAAAGGGAGCAGCTCAGCAGTACTGGTGTGCACGCCTCCCCTCAGCCTCCTGGATTACATTAGAGTAGAATGAGGATTGGGGATTACAGAGAAACAGAGGCATCAACAGTTTTCATTTCTCCCCCACAATTATTTCTAATGATATGGGAAAATGAAGAGCAGAATGGATTCAGCAAATGAGGAATAAGAGACAAACCACAGGATCCAGCACTAGCCATACTTTCCATGGCATTTCAGCCTGTCGTACCACATCACAAAGAAATATCTGCAATTCTTGGATGTCTAGCATCTCTCATTTGATCCTACTCAGGTAACTCTTGATTACATGACAAGACAGTTACCAAGGTTCTCATGTTTAGATTACAGCAGCCTTTTTTTCCTTCCCACACAAATACATACACTCTGGTTTGCCAAAGCCAAATGAACAAATGAGACATTGTCATGACATCCCAGGAATAAAATCTAACAGTAAATCACCCTTGCATGGAAAGCAGTTCTACAGTCAGGCAAAGCAAACTGCAAATGTCAGCTTGTTCACTGGTAATCCTGCTGAAAAGTAACCCAAAGAGCTGTATTAGTGTTTGCTAACTTGCTCTGACAGTGGCTTTGCTAAAGAATCACTGGACAAGATAGGGTCCACACATTCCACGTTAAAGACAGCAAAGATAAAAAGAATAGTTTAAACCTCCAAAATAAGGCAGTGAGTGCTGTCCTACATCCTCTTGAGACCATCAGGCAGCCTGCAGAAGTCCTCCAAGAAACACAGCATTTTTCACTCCTCACAAGCTTCTGCTTCCAGACATCCCTACTGCCAAAGTGGTACTGGCAACGAGAGCACCTTTTAAAACAGCAATCCCCTACCCCTGGCTTTTCTGATCCACTATGAAATTAAATAATTCAGCTTTTAATATACTGTGAAGCAAGGAGTCTTCCCCTGATTGTCAAACCTAATATGTGCTACAAAAAAAAAAGGTTTTAGCCAATAATACAGATTTAAAAAAGAAAGGGAGAAAAAAAAAAAAGCAAAAAGCAGCAAGTTTGCACTCCAAGTGCCAGCAGATGGATGAGTTACCCTCCTGAGACAGGGAGTAAATTACGGACGGTCGGGGGGAGGTCAGCGAGACAGCCGCGCCTCGGCTCTCAGCTGCCACTGCCGGGCCGCACCTCTGACTGCCGCTCCATAAACTCTGCCCTTACATCCAGCCGTGCCTCCTTCCCGCTGAGCTAAACTGTGCCTCCATTAAAATTACCCTTCCTCTCCTCCCAGGGCTTCCTCTGTAATTTTCTGCTCAAAGTCAAAGGAAATAACAAAGCCAGGGCTGCTCTCCAGCCTCCCCCAGACATCGCTGCCCCCTCCATGGCAGCTCCGTCTCCAGCCTCCTCTCTCCCAGCAAAGCCACGTTCCAGGGATCTCCCAGCTGACTTCTCCCAGCCTGAAGGACTTCCCCCGAGTGGAGGCATCTGCAGGCAGGAACATACATTTGGGTTTTCATGACTTTCCTCTGAGGTCCTGCCAGGGACTTTCAGGTTTACACAAAGAACAGCCACTACCAGGGCCAGCAAAAAAAGCTTTCAGCCAACTGAAAAAAATAATAATAGGAGGTTAATTCTCTCATTTCCAGTCCTGAGGCAATATTCTCTCTCCCTCATGTTTTACTGGTCTTTTTAAACTGAGTTCTAGGGAAATGGGTGGAAGATGTGGAAATCCTATTGCAAAAGCACCTGCCTGCTCTTTTCCCCAGAGAGCCACACGGAGAACATTCTATTATTTAGTTAATTGCAAAGAAACAATTACAAAGGAACTTGGCAAACTCTCTCTAATCACAGCAAGACCCACTGCAGTCCAGTAAGTTCAGCAAATTAGCAAATAAGTGAACATAAAAAGGAAAGAATAACACAGCTCAAATTGCTCTTTGTTCGTTTGTTTTGTCACTCTTCGTTTCTATTTAATTATTTAAGGTATTTCTTCATAACATTCTGGTACATTTTGTATAATAATGAAGGTTTACTAGCATGGAAATGCAATACGTGGCTATTAAATATCTGCCGAGAGAGGGAAGAAAACTGCCAATTCTCTGAGTAGATTACAGAGAGCCTGTTCAGGAAAAATTTTCAGGTTAGATAAATAGAAGGTTCTGCCACAATTTGTATAAGTTCCAAATAAAGATTATTGCTCGATAATGGCAATGCAAAGCAATGCTTGTGCAGAACATGGTAACTTGTACTACAGGCACTCATGGTCAATCCCATTTATTAAAAGCTCTTCTAATTTTCCATGCATATACCTAGAGGCCATTCAAGCAGAGCCTTTTTTTACAGCAGCACTGTAACCAAGTGACAGATTTTACAGCATTTCATCCCTAAAGTCATACTACAGCAAAGACTTTCAAGCTGTGTTACACAGCTGAGGCAGAGGCTCAGCTCTGCAGAGCTGACGGGCTGAGGAGGGGAGAGGAGTGAGATCTGGGTGTGGGATTGTCTGGCTGATCGTGAGGGAGGTAAGACAGCCCTTGACAATGGACATGATGTCCCTCCTGCTTCCACCCAGACCATTTTGTGCATCAAGATTTTATGACACCTCTGCTCACGCTACCAGCAATAGAAGCCCTAAAGGGGCTTATGTGGTACCCGGTGCAACGGGTCCGTGAGGCAAAACCCTCCCACAGAGAGGGGAGCTGGGACAGCCTGAGCAACACCTGGAGCTGGGACATTGGTTCAGACACAGCTCTGGTGAGGGGAACAGCACAAACACTGTCCTGGAGAGCAGGGGGAGTGCACATGCTCAGGTTTGAAAAGGGTAATAGGGAGAGCCAGGCAGGGAGGGGCAAGGGGAGCAGGGTGCAACTTCATCAGTGGACTACACCGGAGTGTAATCCCTGAGAACACAGCAACGTTCACTGTTCAAGGCTATTCTCTGAGCACAGCAGGAGAGGTTACTGAACACCACGCGTAAGCAACGTGCCAAACACACACCAAAACCAGGGCAGGCACTGGCAAGGGGATGTCAGCGCTGCCTCCACCAGCAGAGCAGCACTTCAGCAAACAGAAGGGAACATCAGAGGAACTGATGCAGCACCTGACCACCAACCATGCCTGAAAAGCCTTCCCTAAAAACCTGGAGTCTAACATAGAAATTTTGCTCTTTGCAGGTCTTAATGGTGCACGTTGAATGAAACTTTCTTCTCCCCTTAAAAAGTTTGTATGAGGAAAGCAATTCATTACCTGACAAACCTACCACAGAGAGATGCTGCAAAGCTTGCAAGAGTCAAGGGCATTCCAACTTCAGCTGCAGACAAATTATGACTTAATATAACTAAGTGTGAATGTTTAATTGCTTTCAACGGAATTCAAGACCAGTCTGCTCCAAGAAATAATACCAAATTTTTCCATTCATGCCTCATGGATTACCTCTGGTGTTTAAGATTTAAAGCTGAAGTTTCTCGTAAGAAATCCAGAGAATATGCCAGTAGAGCTGAGAGGAAAGAATAAAATAAAGTGAAATTTAATTAATACAATCATCCAACAAAGATTATCTCATCTTGTACTCTCATAGCTGTTGTAGTCCTACACCAAGGACTCTGCTTGACAGGAGGATGATTGCAGGATTCCTGCTTTCACAGCAGTTAACAAGGTCTTCTATTTCCATAAACCAGCACAAGGCTTCTTAAGGGAGTCCTTAAAAGCTTTTTCAGTGGACCTAGAAAGGAATGTACATGTTCTAGCTCCTTCCAGAGCTTCACAAACAGCAACAATAACCCAGGTGAGGGGGTACACTGTCAGTAAACTGTTGAACTCTGTCGTCTCCTGCTCTCCCTCAGCTGCTGCCAGACCAGATTTTTAAAGCAAAAACCCATCAGCTCTTTCAGCTCCACCACGCTTTGGTCAGGAGCACTGCTCATTTCTGATGGGACAACCTTGAACCTGCACTAGAAGAAACAAGAAATTTCACACTCTAGTGTTTCAGTTATCTTGTTACTGTCCACACAGGAAATCAGGGATAAAAGGTCAGCCCTGGTGCAAAGAGAAAACAGGAGCGTGCAGCAGAGGCCAGAGGTGCAACGAAAATACAGCAGTAGCAGAACAAATACATCAACATTCCGTTATAAACTTTATTTCAAGATTCAACAGTTCAAAGAAAATATATTGCAATTGGTTTAGCTTTTCAAAGATCCCAAAATAAATTACATAAAATACTTGCACAGTTCTAAATATTAAAAAGATCATAAAAATTAATGGTGCTCTCATATGCCAAGGTTAATCCTTTTCCATTCTGACTACATTAGAAGTTGCCTGTGCAGGGATTATTTTTAGAGCTATGCAGGAAACAATACAGTTTTCAGGTCTTGATGCCTCAGTAAAGATTTACAGGCAAAGGCACTTAAGGGCAAAAAGAGATCAAGAGAGATAACGTCCCATTAAAGTCAGACCTCTGCGCTCACAATCTCTAACTAACGCTGCTGCAACCTGCAGAAGGCTTTAAGTCAGAAACATTATTCCACATCGACAGAATGGAAAGTGTGCTTTTATATTACACAGCATACAGGGGAGTTTAATTTTAATCCAAGACCTTGACACCCCCCAAGGTTCCCAGGGCTTTCTACAGAGGTGTTTTTCAGAAACAGAGTGTTTGTACGGGGCCTATCTTGGCAGGTTTGAACCACACGGATTTTTAATGTCCTCAGCTCCCTGTTGAGGAAAAATGCCATTTATTCAAAAAATAACTTTTTCTTCCTTGTTTGTGCCACGCTTCTTCCCAGATTTGTGGGTGCTGGCATTCAGACAGATAACCACAGAACCAAACCTAGTGCCAATCACTACTCCCTCCAACACATTCCATCACAGTGTACAACAGAACATGTAAGGCTAATACTGTGCAGGTTTCTCTTCCTACTGTACCCCATCAAACTTCTGCTGTGTAGTGAACACGTAATTATCTTCCAAAGTAAGATATGAGTTTGAAGGCCATCTCAAGGTTAGTATCAGATTTTTGATAGCTGGGAGATAGCACCCCCAAATTTAGGAAGTCTTAGACGTATTTTGATTCACCCCAGAAAACACTTGCTCCTTTTCACCCTGGTTTCTGCCTGTGTCTGGGTCATCCCAAGGTCCTATCTCCCACTTATCCCAGAATTTGTCCACTGACAGTGCTGCTGCTGGTCACATGCTCAGCTCAAACACAAACCCTCCTGCTCTGTATCAACTTCCCAATACTGTCATATTGCTCATTACAGCACAGTAAAGTAAAAGAATGATTTCTTTATTGCATTTGCTGCCCCAGTACTTCCCTATAGGATGACAGCCAGGCAGGTATTTGGTATCAGCCTTGGACCTGACACATTACACACTCTCCCTCTAATGTGTCAGACCTCATCTCTGGTTACCCTCTGGAGAGATCCATGACAGAGCCACAGTTACAGACCTGAAATATTATACACAACTCAGTACAGCACTGCTTCCATTTAGCAAAATGACCCTTCTTTTTAAAGTGACTTCCAGAAAAAGAAGGAAACAGATCCCAGCTTCTTCCAGAAGGACTCTCTTTTCTTTTACATATATTTTTTTATCCTTCCTGCAGGTGACAGTCATGTGACCAAAGCACCAGCAGGAAAAATTCACCCAGTGGGAGTGCAAATGACATTCTTCAGACTGCTCTGGGTATGGAGAGCTCCCAAAAAGCTGCCTTTGGAAATAGCACAGGCAGCATTTCCACCGATGGGATTAAATGAAATCAGCTGCATTGTGCTGCAGCCATCCAGTTTCCTCTTTGGCTGCAAGCACTGGCACACACTATGATAAGCCTCAGATAGTGCTTCATTGAAACCACAGAACTGAGACAGCCCTGACTTATTGGTATTCTGAGAAACAGGTGACTGAATTTTAATTTAGAAAAAGTGATAAAAATCTTATATTTAAGAGTGTGCTTTCTGTTTACAGGAGACTTTATTACTCTTTGATGACAAAGAAACCATTAGTGTTTCCAGAAAACCTTCACCATGTGCTTGTAAAATTAATTTCCCCTTCCAATAAGTATCATGATTTATCTAGTTCACCTTAAAAAAACCCACACACATTTCAATGTCTTTGAAGGATGTTGGTGCAACAGTAGGAACTATCCAGTCAAAAAGCACAGTCTGCAGAGAAGATCTGGAAAGACCCCCTCTGATTAAATCCTCAACAGCCCATCAGGCCTTTGGTCTTTCCATGGACAATTATATTGTGAGTGCTTCTTCTGGATGCAGTCCTAATCTCTGTTATAATCCAACCTACCACTTCTGCTCCCAAACCAAACTGCCTCGATTAGGTCCGAGCAGTGTAGTCAGGTGAGATTTCCAGACAGCTCTATCTCCTGTATCAAGTATTTTTACACTTTAAGAGTTGACCCTGCAAAACACACACATATAATTTGTGACCTTTTAAGCAGAAAAACCACTCACAAGGGTATCCCTTCACAGCACACTCCTGCTATCACACACCTGCCCTGACAAATCCCAAAAGCTGATTATGTCATCAGACACTTTAACACAAAACAGTACTACACATATCATCATACAAATACATGGAAAAGGTCAATAAATAAGAAAACCCAGATGATACAGTGGGCCTAGAATAGCCCTATGACAAAGAAATGGCTTTCTAAAAGCCTTTACAGTGTCTGCACAGACTGTAAATGTTCAATATAAAAATAAACAAAAAAGATATTAAAATATGATAAAGCAAATATTTTAAATCTTTAAGTGAAGCACAGATAACAAATACCAGTTGTACCCCTTTGCATACATGGGCTAAAAACTGGAGTTATGTAATTTACCACTTTCTGATTAAACAAATTATTTTAGTTGACCAGAAACAAAACTTGGTTTGACATTGAATATCTTAAGGGGTTTTATTGCTTTCATTTAAATTTGGCAACTGAATTTATAATCCTCATTGTGAACCAAAACACTTTAGTTTTTTTGTAATTTGAGTTTTCAATTCCAAACTCTGTGTACCAGGAGGGTATTGTTAACAGTCAGTCAGTGGCTTTTAGCCATAAAGTCTGCAGAGACAACATATCAAAGGACTACTCATTTGTGGCTGAAATCGTGTGAACTGTGATTAAAAAGGGGCTGATATTCCCCCTTTTTCCATCTTTGATCTGCCTGATCTCAGTACAAATAGTTTTGTTGGTGAACCAAATAATTCAAGATCACCAGAGCCTGTTACCAAACCTTAGAAGCGGGTGTAGCTTTTCTTCACCTGCAGCAAGGGAGGGACAACAACAACGTCATCGGAGTCGTCGGAGTGAGCCTCATCCAGGGGCACACAGGGAGCAGAGCAGGACCTGCCTGAAATGATTCCAGCAAGCAAGGTCATCAACAAACAACTCTGACCAAAAGAATCCCTGTGGCAAGTGTGGTATTCTCTGAGCCATTAAGTTTCCAAGCTTACCTGGAGCCATCCAGTTATGGATGACTCTGATCTTTTTGTGCATGGAGCTATTTCTGTTCCTCTTTAATGAGCCAGAGTGCACAGCAAGGGCTGAGCTGACACACTGACCATGCATGAGCTCTCTTATTGCCTTTAAATCTTTGCAAGGGGTTACACAAACCAAGTAAAGCCATTTGATACTGAAGCCATCACAGGTCAAAAATAAATATTTATTAAATGGCCAGAAAAGGAAAAATTAACCCAAGCTTAAACTACGCAGAGAGGTCACAATGACAACTTGATTCAGATATAAATGGACAAAGGAAAATAGATGCAAAAAAAGTAGAAGCTCTCAGTCACTGTCTTTAACCCTTATACATGTAAAACACCCAAAATATTGTTCACATGTTGTTCTACTGTAATGACAATAAAAATAGTGATCACATCATTGGGTTTTTCACTTTATTTTTTATTTTATTTCTTTGCTATTTTCCTGGACGTGTTTCTACGCATCTCAACCATTCCAGTGTTTGAAGAAGTGTTCAGCTTGTGAACAAATACTCCTGATGATTCCAGTAAACACTGGAGAATCAGAGGCATAAAATGAATATGTACAAAGTCCCTGACACAAGAAGAGCAGAAGCAGCAGCTTATAACCCCTGTGCAAGAGATGTAGGAACTAAATGATGACTGCTATTAATACCTCCCAGCACAATATCCTCCCCTCAGCTATTAATACCTTCCAGCACAATATTCTTCCCTCAGCTCCACTTATTTTTCAGTTTCAAACATAAATTCTCTGAAAAGACTCTCCCAAAGAAGAAAACAAATCAAGACAACCTGTGGTAGAAAGAGGAAACGGGCAAGAAGCCACAGTCTGAGGTTTCGACCTGAACTGGAGGGCACACAGAGAATATTATCCAGGGAGAACAGATCATGGATCTTGCAGTGAAATAAGAGATTCCTGACACGGGGAAAAAAAGTATCCTGGTATGGAAGAGCAGGCATACACAGAAAACGGAACATGGAATAAAGAAATGGGACCACAACTGGCCCAGGATTAGGAAAAGAGTGACAGACAGAGCCTGTGAATGGCAAGGGGGATGCAGGGAGGCCATTACATTACATTGATCTCAGGCTACAGAAGCAAGGAAACATGATTTTCTAGTTAAGTGAAAATCTTCTTTGCACCAGTCAACAAATAATGTCAGTTTTTCAGGGAGATTTATGAGACAGTAGCACTGGTGATATGGAGGAGCAAAGGGAAATGCCAAAACCAGGCATGATAACCAGAAGAAGCAACTCTTAAGAATAAACATATTACACATGAAATAGCTTAATATTATCCAAATGACCCTTGACTATATCCTGCTCTTGGCATATGAGATTTTCTTGTCCTCATTTTCAGTTTGATATCAGCTTTATCTTGGTGCTTGTGAAGGCTAAACACTGATAAGAGTTAAGGGTTGTATGTAAACTCATTATGATTCCAAAAAAGCCTGAAATAAAATTAACAGTTGCAGCCAGAGTGGTCAGTAATATGCAAAGAGAAACACTGCCCTTAATCAAGATTGCTCTGCATGTACAGAACATATTCTTCCCTCCTGTCACTCCCCTGACAGAACAAAACAAAACACAACACAAC
>WAAG01028342.1:86901-131482 GCA_013390105.1 Tichodroma muraria | reverse complement strand
GAACCAGAACGCCGCCGGGGCGAATAATAACAACAACGGCGGCAGCAAAAGTTTATCCGCCGCCCCCAACGGCAACAGCAGCGTGAACTCCTGGGAGGAGGGGAGCTCGGGGTCGTCCAGCGATGAGGAGCACGGTGAGGAGCGGGTGCGGGGTGCGTTTTTTGGGGGGGGTTATAGGGGCCGCTCGGGCCCACGCGGGTAACGCTTCTCCCTCTGCCTCCCTCAGCTGGCGGCGGAATGAGGGTCGGGCCGCAGTACCAGGCGGTGGTCCCTGATTTCGACCCCGGTAAGTCTTTATTATGTTTTAAGGGGGGCAACTCCTCCCCCTCATCCAGAGCTTTGGACCCCCCTCGATGAGCGGGGGTACTCCCCCCCTCCCCCGCCCGGGTTCCTCTCATCGGGTCCAAAAATAATCTCCCCTTAATTCCACTCTCGAGCACCCAGAGCAAGAACAAGGACCCCCCCCTTCCTCCCCCCTTCCCCAGCGCACACGGTTGATAAAAGAAGTCTCGATGCTTTCCAGAGGGCGCTTTGCAGGCAGGGAGGAACAGGGAAGCTGGCAGGGCTGGAGGAGGCAGGAGATGGCAGTTGGGTGGGTTTTTTTTTTTCTTCTTCTTTCTTTCTTTCTTTCTTTCTTTCTTTTTCTTTTTTTCTTTTATTCGATTTTTTTTGTTTATCTTTCTTTCTTTTTCTGTTTGTTCCATCTTCTCATGAACTCGTGTTTCTGTGGTCTCAGTGATAGGGGTGGAACTAGAAGACATCAAGTTATAATTATAAATTTTTTCGAAGGTATTTAGAAGTGACTTAGGTCTGTATTTCAATTTTCTCTCTTCCTAAGAAGCTGGTTGCCTCTGTCCTCCAAAAAAAAAAAAAAATGTTTCACATTCCAGCTATTCTGCTGCGGTTCTTTGTAAGCTAATTTAAAGTGGTATGGAAGCAAATTTTGAGCAAACAAAGGAATTGGGGCTGTGCTGAAAGGCAGGTGCTGGAAGCACGATAGTACTGATGCATCTCCGTGTATAGAAAGACAGGCTGTTGACCTCTTTAGTTTGAAATCTAAGCTTTTTTTTTTTTTTTTTTTTTTTTTTTTTTTTTTTCTTCACTGAGGTTGGACTTTGGATTGANTTTTTTTTTTTTTTTTTGGTATTGTTCCTTTGTAAGTGGAGGTTGTAGCTGGTGAAAACCCTCCTTCTGCCTGGAGATCCTAGCGTTTGGAGTTGTCCCTTTTCCCAGCCCAAACTTAATTGAATCCTCAGCACCTCTCACACTAAAACAAAAAGAATGGTGTGGAAAGCCACAGTGTCTCCTTATCGAATAATCGTGAGAGTTACTATTGTGTGGACTCAGGAAAAAGATTTATCTTGGGTCATCCTCAGACTGTGCACTAATGTTGGATCCCTTTTTTATTATTAAATAAATATGTCTGTTCCTAACTGTTAAGATCGCAGGGTGGGGGGAGGGCAGAGAGGATTTTTTTCTTAAGTTCAGTGTTACTTGTATTCATTTGAAGAATAATTTTTCCCCACTCCTTCCCCTCTTCATTTTCTTGACAAAATAAGATACAAGGGAGGTCCATTTCTTGGTTGACCAGGAGGAAAAAGGGGGTGGACAGGGGCGAGGAGGAGGAGGAGGAGAAGGAAGGGGGAGCTGTTAGCTAGGCAGCAGTTGACACTGGTTTTCAATCTGTAGGTCAAACGCAGCATTTCTCTACCACGCAACGTGCATCACACTGACTTATCAGCCACATATCACAACAGTACTTGCTTGGACTTTACAGTCACCCTGGTCAATTGTGCTCTTTTGAGCAATTCATTTCTCTAACATAATAGATGGAGGGGGGAAAGATATCGTGAGGTGCTTCCTCACTGTTGTGTACTCAGATGTACATTGTTCTGGTCTAAATTTACAGGCGGACAGTGACCTATACAAAGGTTATTGCTTTTTGTGCTGTGTGGGGTGGAAGGGAGGGGGAAGTATGTGATCTGAAGTAACAAATTTTTTTCTGAGTAATCTGTACCCTAACACGGGACCAGCAGGTGATTGTGTTTGAGTACACAGTGTAATACAGCAAGCTTGTAGTAGGTTCACCCAAAGTAAATGATCGGTCTTCTGATGACCTGAATGGTCATCAGATCCTTCTTTACTGGCCTTTGAGTTTTTTGGTTTTTTTTTTGTTTTTTTGTTTCTGAAAAGTTAAGAAGTTTCTTTTAGTTAAGAAATTCGGGGTGAACTTTTATCTGCTTGTGTATGGAAGAGTTTGTTTCCTGTCTTGTGGAATTACCCAGGAATCATTTTGCAATGCCACATTGTTCCCTGAATTTTGTCATCTCTTCTTGGTCCTTAAGGCTAAAATCTACATTAAGTTCATTTGTTGTGTCTCTTTTGTTTTCCTCTTTAAGAAAGAAAACCCTAAATAAGCCTAATGTGCTGCACTAACACCTTTTGACTAAAACTGTTAAGTTGTCCTGTCTCACTGGTAATGTCAAACGTTAAATCTATGAAATAGTATTATCAGAGTGCACAGATGCTATATCTGTTTCTCACTAAAAATTTTAGTGACTGGTTGACCAAAAGATCCTAAAGCTTGAAAGTTTTTTGTTTTTGAATTGTGGAGGCTTTCACCTTCAGGTTAGCTGGCTGGGAAAATGCAGAGTGCTTGTGCTGCTCTGACTGTCTGAGGGGAAAATAACACAGACCAGGCCATGTGTGTATTTCTTTTTTTTTAAACTTAATGTTCAATTATGCCTCAAATTTGGCTGAGGTATATCTGTAACTGCTTATTCTCACATCAGCATTTTACGTGGGAGTTCCTCTGTCCTCGTGCAGAGGGGCAGAGAAACATTTTGTTTCACTTCTCAGCCGCATGCGAGCTGCTGCAAAGAGCAGTGAAATTAGGAAAGCTTTGAAAGGTCTGAAATCCTTTTCTCTGCAGCTGCAGGAGAAAAGAGAGGTAGAACAAAGCAGTGGTGGGATGTTAATCTGGGTATCATGAGTTAGACAGTCAGAGAAGAGCAAAGAACTATTGCATAGTATGGCCTGTAAGTGAAGAGAATATTCTCAATAGTTCCCTAAGTTTAGGAAGGGAAGGAACTTCATCTTTTTGTTAGCATGGAGAAGGGTAGAAGGTTCTTGTCTCTCCCTTCCTTTACCAGAGTATGAGGAAGAGGGTTAAGGGTTATGCTGCTTTGTTTTTCCTTCATCCTTGAAAAAAAATGACAATTCCAGAAACCAGAAAATAGCAAGTCCACATTCCAAATTAAAACACCTTGGTGTAAGTTTATAATATTCCTTGTGGCTAAAACTTGCTGTGGCAGTGGCCAAGGAAGGGCCTGATGTGATTATATGACTGTAGAAGTGCTCGTGGCTGGAATGCTGTGTAGGAGGTGGTTCTTACGGTTCCAGTGGCAAGGCCTATTCCATGAGCTGGCAGAGCTTGTAGGTTCTTTGCTGAAGTTAATGTTGCCATCCTTTTTACCTATCCCAGCCTCCCCATATTTTGGGAAAGTATGTTCTCACTACATTGATCCTGCTTCTTTTATTGTCTCAAAAACTTACAGCTTTACTATTATTGCTACAGTACTTACACCTTTATTGTTATTTGTATAAGAGTAGCTGTACAGTAAAGGCAAGGCTTTTGCAGAGGCAATGTATGTGTTAAACAAGCCTGTTCCACTTGGGAAAAGAATGGACAAAACTTCTTGGGCTGAAAATCCCATGCCAGAGCTCACTAGACTCAGTAAAACTTGTACTTCAGCTATGCTTCACTGTTTGGGCTTGAGTTCACAGATGTGATGTGAAAAATTCCTATAGCATCTGCTATTTCTTCTCTTGTTAGAGCTCAGAATCAATTACTTGCCAGCCCAAAATTCTGTGTGTTAAACAAAGGCTGATATTGGTAGGTCAGCATTTCTTGTAAGTTCTGAAACAGACATGGAAGATCTTGAAGAGGCAAACTATTACGGTTCTTTTAATTCATACAAATGAAACCCACATGTCCTGTTAATGGAAAAACTCAGTGGAAGGAAACATTGCATGTCCTAAAGCTAAATAAAAATCTTTTGTATGGGGAAGCACTGATATTGTACTTGACTGTTTTATTTGTTGCTTATTTATTTATGCTATTGGAACATTGAAAATAGGAGGAAGAAAACATAAGTGAGCACTTTAACACAGCCAGTGAATTTCACTAATGATTAAAGCTTCCATAATTTTGAGGAATGTTAAATAACTCCATGAAGAGAACAGTTACTCCCAAATTTTGACTTGAAGGCAGACAAACTTTTTTTTTTTTTTTTTGTCCTTGTAGCATTACAACTTTAGATTTCCTTATTTGTTGCAATGGCAGTAAAAATACAAGCCACATCTTGTATCTTTGGATATTGGTTGTGTTGGACGTCTTTGTAAAGCAGCTTCTGGGGCTCTTTCCAGTAGAAATAGGTGAGGAAAAGCAGGTTTGACTCAACAGTGTCTTCTGGAAATGCAAATTTGGGAGTATGTCAGCTGTGAGACTTCAGTCCCTTGCCTGCAGTGTTGCTGTCTTCCCAATTCTTTGGTTTTGTGCTGTAACAGTAAAAGTAGAAATGGTGTAAAGAAATCCACCTGTAGTGCTTTCACCCCTCGGTTCAGAAGAGTGTCCTGGAAGATCTGCTCGCTGCCAGAATGTCAGTAGTCCTTGAGGAGCTTGTTCTCTGGTCCACACTGTTAGCTGCACTCTGTGTGCTCCTGCACAAATGGTATTCCCAGGCTTTCTTTCACGATCAAGACTGTTGTGTCAGCATTGCCAAAAAATTAAGGGAAATAAGAAAAAAAAAAAAGAAACCAGCAGCTCTTTTTGCTATAGTGAGAAGCCTTGTCAGCGTAGTTGTGTCTAAGAGGAGTTTTAAAAAAAAAGCCCAAGATAGTCAGTGCTGTCTCTTATCTGGAGTGCCTGATCACTGTGTGGAACTGGTGGCATAGCCATCCATGTCCTAGGGGGGAGGAAGCTAATACATCCATTCAACTCTGGCTATTAAAATGTGCCTACTCTCTGCCTATTTAAGTTCAAAGGTTGAAAGTATAATATTGGGACAGCCCCTAGGTGTCTGATTCCCCTAGAACTGTTGTATTTCTCTGGTGGTTGTAAAGGCCATGTTTTATTAGGTTGTATCATCAGCTACTTCATCAGATTCTAGGCAGAGACACCTATTGACCTACACAATCACACTGTAACCTTTTAACAGGAGGTTATTATAAGCCCCCTTACGACTTACACTTGACAAATCCAACTCCCAGCCTGCTTTTTCTGGTTCTTTCTTTTCAGCTAGTCCTGTGCCTCGCAGTCTTAATATAGTTTGCAAGAAGTCTGAGTACCCAATGGGTGTAGAGAAAATGGTGTTTTGCTGAACGGACTCATCAGAAAAGGGATGAGGAAAAAAAAAGTGCTTTTTAGGTGAGACTTTGGGATCTCAATCTAAGCAAGTGGAAAATGCAAAACCAAACTCCTGAAACTGGAAATACTGGTATCCTGGAAAGCTATCTCATCTCTTCAAATGACTATGTCTTAAACTCAACAGGCAGGAACTCAGCTCAACAGTCCCTTTGGAAAAGAAGGAAGAGTTAAGAGGGTGTTTGATCTAATCAGAAATACCAAACCATAATGTACTAATGCCCAGGGTGTTTGGACTGACAGAAGCTGCCTGGTGTCTTGGTAAACCACACATGCCTTGGGTCTTTCATTGTTGTTCGAGATGTAAATCATCCCCAGCAAGAGTGTGTTTTCAGAATTAGATGGTGGAAAATTGAGGTACTGCCGGTTTTCTCTTAAACTGGTGTGAGAAGAGGAGCTTTTCCCCTTAGTTGTAGTCTGCTCAGTGCCATACTTCCTCATGGGCTATATTTGTCTTGCTCTCCTTCTCAGAGGTCACAGCCTCCGTGAATGTGCTGTAGCGCAGAGCAGATGAGAAGGTCCTCAGCCTCCAGCTGCTCCACCAGAAACTGTTGCCAAACCCTTGCGTTTTTGTTTCAGCACTGTGGGAATTTAGGTACAGTCAAAGGGTCAGGCTGGTGTCCAGCAGCCCTGGGGAAGGGGGAAGGTGACTCCTGCCATCTCCTTACTGGCAGCTCTGCTGGTGTGTGGGTGAGTCTGTCTCATCTTTTTCTGTCAGTGGTGTGTACTGCTGGTCCAATCTCCAGGGCAGGAAAGGCTGCAGTCCTGCTGCTACAGAGTGAAGCTGACTTGTAGATGCTGACACTTTAGCACATCCTCTGTTTTTAAAATCCACCCTGGAGAAAAAGGTGAGTAGTGCTCAAGT
This sequence comes from Tichodroma muraria, assembly GCA_013390105.1. Lineage (NCBI taxonomy): Eukaryota > Metazoa > Chordata > Aves > Passeriformes > Sittidae > Tichodroma > Tichodroma muraria. The sequence continues at coordinate 125,192 of WAAG01028342.1, read as the reverse complement.
TGGAAACTTTATTATCCATAGTTCTGGCACCTCAGCAGGAGTACAGCTGTTGATTTGGTGCCATATCTTTTTCACCTGTGGGCTGCTCACTGGAGGGGAGACTGTTTCTGAGCCAACATTGCTCAGTAGTCAGCTTTCACCCAGCCTGTTCAGTCGTCCTGTGAAGGGTGCCGAGGTGGTGAGCACAGCTCCCACTCAAACACGTTTCAAGGCATGGCTTTGGAGCTTTCTCATTATTCAAACAGCACCGAGAACATCCTTCTCAAACCTTAATGCCGTTGTAAACAAACAAATCTCAGTGTAGCCAAAGCCTGTGGCTTCCTTCCCTGCCTGGCACATGCAGTGTTTGTATGTGGAGGTAATAGCTGTCTCATGTACTGACAAATGTATTAATGGCTGGACTGGAATTAATACTAGGTAGAGTGACTGCTTTGTTCTTCATAGCAGGTTCCTGCTGCTTAATGAGGTGCTCTTAAAACTCTTGTTTTCAGTCCTAGTTAGGTCTGTGACTTGGCCAAGTGAAGGCTTAGAGCTCCATGTGATTAGTCATTATAATTAGCTCGGAAATCTTTGCCTCTGTGATCAAGGCGCACTGTGTAATGCGGCTTATAGTGGGCTCTAGCCCTGTCACATACCTTCAGAGTAGTATGGATGACAGTGCTCTGCTGGACATATGTATGTATTTAACTGTGTTGTAACTCTAATATGCAATTCCTTAATATGTGCCAGGAGGGTAGGTCTGAAGTAACTGCCTCCTCAGGAGCTTGTGGTTAGTGCTAGTCCCCTCTTCCCTCAGACAGGGCAATTTCTGGTTGTGGCCAAGGCTTGCCTTATCCATACCAAGTGTAAGGTAAGATTGAGACGTGGTGACTAGTAGCTGAGTATGGAGAGCAAATGAAAAAATAAAGCTTCGGGGTAGTTGGAGTGTGCCCCTTTCCTAAGAAGTCTGTACCTCTTTCTGCACTGGGTGACCTTGTCTTTTGAGGCTTAGTCTTGGCGATATAACAAGATGAGCAATCCCACATTAGGTGTTTAAACTTGAAAGAGCAATTTGAAATTCAGTTCTTGAAAATACAAAGTTGATTTGTAAGCTAAACTTGATCTTAAAAAGCATTTTTTAAGGAATGCTTGATTAGATGTCTCTTTCTTTAAAATTTTCAAGCCTTTAATTTATTGTTCCATATGAAAGTTTTGATGACTTTGTACTTTCTGAAAGTGCAAGATGATGTGTTCAGCCTTAGTGACGGCAGTGCAAGTTTCTCCAGCATACTGGAGAATTGGGCTGCTTTTGTGCTCCTCACATTGTTTTGAAATGCAACTGGTTGTGATCACAGAATCTCAAGGTTGGAAGAGACCTCCAAGATCGAGTGCCCTAACACCTCAACTAGACTATGGCACCGAGTGCCACATCCAGTCTTTTTTAAAACACATCCAGGGATGGTGACTCCACCACCTCCCCAGGCAGACCATTCCAGTACTTTATTATTCTTTCTGTGGAAAACTTTTTCCTGATATCCAACCTCTATTTCCCTTGGCGCAGTTTGAGACTGTGTCCTCTCGTTCTGTCAGTTGCTGCCTGGTGAAAGAGACTGATCCCCACCTGACTACAGTCACCTCTCAGGAAGTTGTAGAGAGTGATAAGGTCCCCCCTGAGTCTCCTTTTCTCCAGGCTAAACAGCCCCAGCTCCCTCAGCCGTTCCTCACAGGGCTTGTGTTCCAGAATCCCTCACCAGCCTCGTTGCCCTCCTCTGGATGCGCTCAAGCGTCTCAGCGTCCTTCCTGATGAGCAGTGATGAGCAGTGGCTTTAGGTGTTGTAGGTCAAACTTTTCTGTACTTCTCATGTAAGGTTTTGAGATGAAACCCGAGAGTTTAACCTACCTTTCCAAGTATCTTCAAAAATTCAGCTTTATGCAGCAGCTTGCTCTTTGAACTTCATAAAGGAAGTATTGGTAAATGTTGCCTCTCTGGTGGGAGGAGGCTGCAGTAGTGTGATAAAATTGCAAAAATCCCCTCTGGTGAGGCAATTCTAGTCTATTCTTCCCCCTTCAACCCTGTCCCTCTATTGTGCAGGGATGTCTAGGGGACATCAGTAGGGTCCCCTACAGACAGAGAGGTACTCTGTCTGTGTGACTAGGTGTGTTTCTGGAAAAATATCCCCCTGCCCTTTTAGGAAGGGCAGGAGTTTAAGGTTGTGAGTTTTTGTCCTTAAAGTTATTTAATCTTTCTTGCCCCCTCCCCTAACTCTGTGCTCTTCGCCTGGATGGGTTTCACAGATATTAACGTGAGAGAGCTTGCTTTTGCAAGTTGTCTAATGAGGGGAATCTAGCCATGTGGCTGTCTATTGCAGCTTTTCAGTTCTGCTCTCTGTAGGTATCTGGGATAACCTGCCATGATAGATTGTGCGTATAGTTTTAGATGACTGGATGTTTTATCAGGTTGGGCTTTAGTTCATAGAGGAACTTTGATTTGAAAGTTTGGTGTTGAAAATAAGTACTAGTATACATGACCTTGAATTGGTGTCCTTCTAGACTTGCAACCCCAATGTGAAAGCACAGTATAACAAATGTGTAATCGTAGTTGTGGGTTCTGGGTTCAGAAATCCGTAAGGAATATGTATAAACAAGGCTTGCATGCAGGGGTACAATGCCTGCTGGTCCCTGGAGAGGGTACAGAGAGATTTGCATTCTACACGAGTCTTGGGGATGGATAAAGACTAAGAAAAACCTCTCTTGAGGAGGAAATCACTTTCTGTCTGGAGGAACTGAATTGACGGGACTGGGAAAATCTGATCTACATAACAGCATTGTTTTTGTAGCAATTCTTTACATGCAGCTTGCATTGAAATGCAAGTTTTTTTCTCTTTCCTCTGACTTCCCACCTTCTTTTCTAAACTCATCCTCTGTTCTCATCAGTAACACTGGTTTGAGTTTTGGCTCTGTGTAAATGGTGGCAGGGTTTTTTTTTCTTCTCCCACCCTGTGTTGAGAGCCCACTGCCCCATGTAGCAGGTGCTGTTGGCTGGAGTTGTGCATAGTTCTGCATTTAGGTTGCTGACAGCTGTGTCAGAAGCTAAAAGTGTCGCATCTGTAACCCAAGTTTTTTGTTCTAAAGAATGTAAAATGATCAGTGATTACCAGTGTGCGCATCTAGTGCTTTGGCTGACGTCTTCTCTCCATCCTTAGGAGGGAGCTGGTGTAGGTGCTTCTGGGAGGAGTGAAGGACTGTGAAGGCAGGCAGGCATACCAGGTGTAGCATTTGTACTTTCTCGGTATTGTTTTCTGTCTGGGAATCTTAAAGATGTCCCTCCTGGGACCCTTGTGCTGATTTGTGCAGCTGCTACCACACTGTTCATGACAGTAGCCATGGGAACACAAGTAGGATGATATAAGTTTAAAACTCTAACTTGTTGCTAGGCAGACCCAGCTCAGTGTGTGGATTAAGTAGTCTTAACAACAACAAAAAAACCCACTCCAGGTATTCTGCCACTTCTGTGGGGGAAGACAGCTGGGCTCACCCCTAACTCTGGGTCTTCCTTTAGGCTGGCGGAATGAAACCAGCCCCAGAAGAGTCCCCTGACACCAGTCAATCTTGGGGGCAACCCCTCTTGTACATCTGAATCATGAGTAGGTGGTGGCTGGGGGGGCAGCAGTTTCAGCGGGTAGGTTTTGACACAACCTTTTGTAAAAAGCCAAGTGCTGTGAAGTAAAGCCATGTGCCTCCCAGTGCAAAACCATTGTGCCACTCAGTCTGAAAGTTTTAGCTTGCATTAAGATGGTACTGCTGCAAGTGACATACACTCTGAACAAAGGTCATGGGTTTAAAATATCACAAGATCATTTTTAAACTCTGGCTGTAAAAATTAAAGTTACGACTAAGGCAAGGTAAACACCTTCAAAAATTACACTGCTTTTGCACACTGTTAGTGCAGGTGCTCTATATGCTGCATGAGCTGGTGTAGGCCTTTAAACTTGTTGATAAGTTGTTCTGTCCCAAGCTTGTGTTTTGGTATTTTATGTTCAAGAAACAAGGGCAGCCTGTTTCCTCGTGTTATTTTTGTTATCAATGTCTGACAAAGGATGTATGGCACATTATGGGAGCCCAAAGGGAACTGGAGACGCAGACTTTCAGGGAGCGATGGCCCCTGTATGCTGCTTGAGGGCTGAGCTCCAGCATGTCTTTGTCCCGGCAGCTGTTGGCTTCCTGTATCACAGCAGAAATTAGTTATGCTCTGGCCACTGGTTTAAATGGATCTTTTTTATTTTATAAACATTTGCTCTGCAGTAACTGTCATTCCTGTTGGAATAAGGCCATTTATAGAGATGCTCCCAATTACCACCTGCTCTTTTTCTTTCTTAGCAAAATACACTCTTACCTAATTTAACCTCCCACAGCAATTGCTTTGAAGTTGTTTTCTTTCTGCATCTTGGCTCACTGCTATACCTTTTCCCTCTGACCACCCTAACAAACTGCAGTTGTCCTTGTTTGTCCTTCCATAAATTAACCTGCTTCTGGGGAGAAAGCCTACCTGCTTGGTTTACCCCAAACATTTTTGTAGTCAGCTCTTGTAAGAAAAGATTTCTTTCCTTTAGTATGTCTCAGCTTTTGTTTCCTAAGTGCTATTTGTGGTTCTCCAACTTTCATTAGAGTTTTAGTACAGTTTATACGTTCTGTCCACTCTCTTACTTAACCCAGCCCTGCTTGGATTTCTGTGCTCTTCTCTGCTCCTGAGTCCTCTTTCTTGGTACTTCGTTCATCCAGGAGAGACACCCATGTCTGAGCTTCATTGCAGTTGTGTTGTTCCAAGTTCCCTCTCATGCTGGAAGAAAGTGGTCGTGATTTTTACTTTGTTATAGTTTTGCTCTGTAAAAGGGGAAAATAGATCAGAAGTATGTCCCTTAACCTCTTTTACAACTTGCATACCTCTCTGGACATGGTGTCTGCCTGCTTTTCAAGCATTTGTGTAGCAGTGACGTTTCTGCCTTTTCAGGCTCCTTAAGGCTTTTGTTTCATCACTAAAGAATTTCTGTCTCAGCTTCTTCTGTGGAAGCCACTTGTTCTTGTAGGAGCAAATGCTCCTCCCCACTTGAGCTGGTGGAGTATCTGTCTCTTTGGCCAGTTGTGTCACTCTTCTGAACTGTTGCTGCTGTGAGCAAACAGGTATGTGAGAAAGGTGAGAGAGCTGATCTTTCCTTCAGCCGGGGCTGTCCTGGGAACTGGCTGAGTGCTTGTCTGGGACCTTTAGCTGGACCCTGCCTGCTGGGCACTGAGGCTGAATTGCTGAGAGTAGTTCTGAAGCATGTCCTATGAATTTGGAGAGAGAGGAGAAGTCTCCCTGCCTGTTTTGTGAATAAAGCAAACCTTGAAGTTGCTGGCTGACTCAAATCTGCAAACGGTGAGGGCATGCAAGAGTTTTCTCTTTGCCGTAGTCTCAGCCTCAGGCTCATCACTGCGTGTGCTGAGGGGAGGCTCGGAGGGTACAGCTGGATCTCATCTGAAGTTCTCATCACCTCTCTTCTGTTTGGCTTTAAGCAAGTATTGAATAACTTGGGAGAGAGGCTTGCTGGTGGGAACTTGGTGGTGGAAGGATGATTTTTCAGAGCTGTCCTCTGGATTTCAGCCCAAGAGCTGAGTTGCTTGGCAAATAGTTTCTTCCTGTGTGTACTGGCTCTGAGAAGTGGGTCTGCTCTCTGGGAAACTGCTGCATTGTGCTCTAGCTCTTTCTATATTTTGAGTGGGTTTTTAGTCCTCTTGGTTTGGTTTTTAAGATGATTCTCCCCCAAGATTTTCTTGGGATTGTGAGTGCATGGGGTCAATTTCTTTTCTTGGGCAATTTCAGGTGAAACAGCAAGCTGTCCTCCACACACAAGTCAGTTGCAGTCCTTGTGGTGCAAACAGGGCAGGCACAAATCCAGCAATTATGCCAGCAGGCTGAAAATTGGCAAGGGTTTAGGAGTATATTTGTAGATTTGGGTGAAAAATTGCTTTTTCTACTGAAGCAGATGCAAAGATGATTGGATTTGGGATGTCTTGCAGTTTTGGAGGTCCTGGTGCAGCTAGTGGCTGGGGAACATCCATGTGCTGGTGCGTAGTGGACATGGCAATCTGAGACTGACCACTGGTTTGGAAGGATGGATGTAGATTGAGAAGACTTATAAATGCTAAAGCCATTTAAAGTGTGTGTGTGAGTAGTTATGTTAGGCAGATTCATGTTGTTTATTGTACTTATCTTTCTGAAGTTATTTTGAAGGAGGAGGAAAAATAAAGACAGAACTTCTTGAACCCATAATAATATTTTTAGAGATTATAAAAGCAAATAAATGAGCTTTTGGAGAGTTGGATGCAGTCCTTGTTGCTCAGACACTTGCTGGGAAGGGGACTATTTGATGCCCTCTTACCTGAGCCCTTGTGAAGGAGGCTCTGGGAGCCTACACTGGGCTCCTCTTGGAACCAGCCATCTCCAGCTCAGTTTGGTGGAATGCTGTCCTGTCTGGTTATCATTCTCTCTGCTGTGGCTGCTGTGTTGCCCACAGCAATACCTCTGTAGCATCAGTCACGTCCTTTTGTTTCAGCTGGAGGGAAGGAAACCACTGGATGCAGTAGCGTTGCTTGTAAAATGATTTCAGTGTCTGCTGGGTGAGGGGGTAGGAGGAGATATGATGGGATTTCTGAGAGAGATGGATAGGAGAAATTGTTTGTATATTCATACAGGCAGTGGAGTTAATTCATGCAGCCAGGACTGGGACAAAGCTTGGAGCAGGTGCACACCCAGAGCTTGGTTAAGTTGGATAGATGTCTGCTGAAATGTTTATCAAACATGAAAATAAAAGGAAAAAGGTTGTATTTAACCTTTTCTTGATGATGCATTTTAAAAATAGCTTATGTTTCTAAAGTCAGCAGCAGTTACAACCAAGGTTTGAAAAAATGGACTTGGCCCTTGCAAGCCACAGTGGGAAACACCTGTGCCGCAGTACACCCTGCAGCACGAAGGGCCACCAGGGTCGGGTGCTGCTTGCTTACCCTGGTGCTTGTTGGCTCTTGCAGCAGGGTTCTCCTTGTGTGCTGGGATTGCCTTTGCACTCTTTCTGCTGCTCTGTTCTTAGTCATTCATCAGTAGACATAATTTGGCTTGATATCTGTATTTCACTGCTGTAAAAGTGATTCTTGGCCTCTGGAGTAGAAAAGAATGAATCTAGTTACTCCTAGCTCGGTTCTACGCTGGTAAAACTGTGGCATGCAGTTGAGGCACTGAAGCTGCATCCAAACTAAGGAAGACACTACTGCACTAATGTGCTAATTTTGTACTCTTACTTGGCAGGTTGCCTTTGTAATCAAAGGGCTGGAAATTTTTCAGTTTGAACAAAATGTTCTAAGTAGCTGCGCTCTAGGTAGAAACAGATTTGATATGGGATACTGCCTTCAAAAGAAATCCATCTTTCCATATCTTTCTGGGCATAACCATGCTAACTAAAATTTGCTTTCGTGACTAAGTGAAGCTGTAGCCAAGACCTGAGTAAGGCTCACCTGTGGAGTTTCATTTGCAGAAGTGTATTTCATCAATCTCTGCATCACATGGGAATAGAGGGAAGGGGATGTTTTCAGGAAGTACCTGGAAACTTTAGGAATTATGGTTGTAATGAATTTCAGCAAAACAATTCTATTACATGTAATTTTCTCCCTGTTTGATTAATAACTATTGTATGGGCTTGCTGGAGAACTTGGTCAAAATACAAAAGCATTTTTAAACAAGTTTGAAGAGTACTGGTGAGTTGTACAGTACCTGATACATAGAGACTATGCAGTAGGGAGTAAATATCTGATTCTCATCAATAGTGTAAAAGTAATTAAAGGCATCTTTTAATGCCCTTGGGTTTTTGCCCTTTGTTTCAGGGATCTGTGACCACTGACTAGAGAATGTATGTATCCAGATTTACTTTTTCCAACAAAAATGTCCACAGGAACAGAACAATCACAGAGCAGTCACATATTTCTAAAGCGGATTGAAATGAAATGGTAACTCACAGGCTGTGTTTATATTACTGGAAAGCTTAAAACAAATGGCAGAATTGCTTTCAGGCTGTATGAAATGTGTCTTTCTGTTGCCTTTGATTTTTATTTTTTTTTAAAGTAACTTCCAGTGTTCATGAATCTAAGAAAGAAATTTCAATACGCTGTTTTCTAATGAGCCTAAATTTTTTCCTCCTACAATACTGTAATGAGAGCTGACTGCTAGACTTCATTGCTTTGAGTTTGAGATGAAACAAAATTTTGTGTGCCATGTGTTAAAAGGACAAGCTGACTTGACAACAACAATGTGTTTTATCTTCTGCATTTTGGCAAGATTTTGTAGTCCTGGAGGGCAACTGCAGGGAGAGAGGAATCAGTGAAGATTCAAGAATGATGTGAGAAGGACTTGTGAGGTCAGCAGAGCTGGAAGCTTAAGTGTCTAAGATGGGAGGTTGGTAATAGAAAGAAGGAAGACAACCAAGATCAGCTGGAAAGTGACACTGGGCAAAATATTAATTTAAAAAAATCTCTTGTTTTTAGTGTCTTCTTCTGAAGATACTTGGCTATTCTTTGTGTTGTTTTGTGATTTGGTAGATTAAACACACAGTTTTCATTTCAGGTGAATCCAAATCCACTCTCCTAAACTTCGGAGAATGTGGTCTTGAATTGAATTCCTGACATTGAAAGGCAGCCAGGGCTAGGCTAGTGGAGTGGTGCTAGAAGGGAATCTACATTCATGATAGTCTTGAACTAGCCAGAGGCTGCTGTGTCTGATGGCATGACACCTCCACATTGAGCTGAGATTCTGCTTCTGCCTGCAGCAGCTCTTTCCTCTGTGTTAGAGGCTTACGTACATGGCTGGGTACTGCTCTGGCATCCTGAGCAAACAGGCAGCTTGCCTGGTGATGGGAGAGCCAGAGTGTGCCTGTCCTTCCTCTCTCTCCTCCCAGGGAAGGAGACCTGTGGCTTTCTCTGCTCGCACGCCCTTTGCCAGACCTGCAGGTGCTCAGGCCATTCAGCTGGAGGTCTTCTTTTCTGTGACTTCTGTTTTACCCTTTCCAGAAGCAGTGTGCTTAGAAGTTGGGGACTTGCATAGTGAGGTACATGTTGTGTTTGGCACCTGCTGTTGTTGCTGTCATGTGTGATTTCCTGTGACCATCAGCAAAGTGTGATGTCCTCCACAGCACTATTTACGTGGCCCTGCTGTGCTGTGCTTAGTCACCATGGAGCTCATGACATGCTTGCCATAACCTGGCAAAGGTGTGGGGGGGATTGCAACTGTGTGTTTCTGCTGTCCTGCCAGTATATTTTACTCTCCTGTTGGTTGTCCTGCCTGTCCTTTGAAGCCAGGCAGCATCCCTTTGTACTGCTGTCAGGGCATGGGGACCTCATGTGTGATTACCTGGATTGTGGCAGGCTGCTGGAAGTGTGAGTGAGCCAAATGAACTGCTGGCTCTGGGGAATGTGCCCGAGCCAGGTGCAGGAAGAGCCAAACACTAAGTCACCATGCAGGCCAGCTCTTGGCACGACATTCAGCTGAGTAAAGTTGCAGGACACGTGCTTTGCAGGCTCTAGAGTCTGGATTCAGCTGTAAGTGGATCTTCTAAAGTCTTGTTACTTCTGTTCAGGCTTGAGTTTCACAGTAGAGGTCCTTTTCTTCCACCTCTGTGTTTTACTCCATATAATAAGTTCTTGGCTAAATACTTGTTTGAGCCCTTACAGCTTTCTGTCTTTCCACCTCTAACCTCCCTTCTTTACAGACACCTTGCTTCATCCCTGAGCAGCACAAAGCATTGTATCTTTTTTGGAGGTGGAAATATTGTTATTAGCCACATTTCTGGACTTCTAAGAGGCTGGGGCAGGCCTTGTCTAACTCAGATCTTGTGAGTCATGTCAGTTCCTATTCCTTATGCTGTTTGACAGATCTACCCCTTCTGGAAAACAAGGGAAGCAATCAGTCACTCATGCACTGTTCCCATGGCACCTGTTCAGACCAGGACCCTTCTTTGCCATTGGGGTGTCCTTGGTGCAGCAGGTGGTCACTCTGGTGCTGAATTTCATCAGGTGTATCCAGAACCCTGTTCAATGAGAACAGGCATTTAGTGCCATTGTTATACGGGCATGAGATCCCTGTTGTATTTGGATCACAGTACAGTTACACCCTGTTGTTTCACAGATGCGTTCATGTCACATAGCTGTAGGATGACAAAGCTCTTCTTGTCGAAACAGATGTTTAAGTGGCTATTTAACTTACGTTGTAGTGAGCTACCTCCATGCAACAACAACTGAGTGGAGTAGGACTGTCGGCGAGCACTGAGAGAAGTGGTGGGAATGCTGCCTCCAAATGGCCGTGAATAGTCTTTGGTTGTGGCCAAGCACAGCTAGAGTGTTAGTGAAGCAAGGGAGAGAATGAAGTCATGATCATGGACAGACCCTGGAATGAATTGGACAGGGGAAGCTGCCAGCCCACCAAAAATGGCTCTTCTGTATAGATTTCTGACTAACTGGCAGTGATGGGGAAAAACACACATAGATGCTGAGTTTTGACACAAGCCTCTGAAAGGCTCTTGGGCATATCTGACCATTGCCAGTGGCTTGGCTGATAAGTGAAGCTGACTGATAGGTTCCTTCCAGGGTTTAGATGTGTAGGAACAAGAGGTTCCTTGCAGTGGCAAGGGAAGTAAAATAACCTGTTCCCCTCTTTCAGTTATTTGGATTGTCAGAGTATGAGCTTGCGCTGGGATTGGGGAAAATAAATGCTCTTGCCTGCAGCATTTATGGCTCTTGGTGCTTAACTTCAGTCCACATAGAGGAGCTTGGGACATTAAAAACTGTTCCTGTCCAGGACAGAACTTTCAGAATACAGTTAATCTGGGTAGTAAGATGAGTAATTAGCACCTGTATTCTGCATATGTGTTCTCCACAGCTAAGTGTTCATCAAATTCTTAAGTTTTGCATTCTCTTAGGGGTTGTAAGAGGGTCACCCCTTAGGGGGTGCTGGGTCACCCCTCTTTGTACAATGGAGGCTGGACTTGAATGAAAGAGATATCAGTTGGGAGGTGAGCCGGTGTGGTATACAGATAATGTGATGATGTTTCTTCCCCTTCCTCCTCCTTTTGGTCCAGTGGCTTCAAATCAGGTTTTTTCAGACCTTGTTCTGAAAAAATATCCTCCGGTTGATTTTTCAAATGGGACAACAGACAAGTCTTCCCTTAATAAGCGAAGGTAAACTTTGCTTAGAGTACTCTGCCCTGCAGCGAAGAACGCTGACATCTGAAGGTTAAGAGGTGGTGGCAGGGAGAACACTGCGAAAAGAGCTTGGTTTCATTAAGCGAAGTCGCCTGAAATCCTGATACGTGAGAATCATTGCCACTTGGTGAAAATGATGACAGGTGTTTCACCATAGGAAACTCAGTGCTTGACTTCCAGTGTGACCTTGGGCAGAAAGCTGAACCTTTTAGCTTTCTCCATTTTATGTTAAAGCTACCTGTGTTGTTCAGTATGGGGATGAGGGTGGAGTGGACAAATGTGTGTGAATGTAGAAACATCAGAGAGGAAAACAGCAGCCTGAGGAGAGTTTGTGCTTTATGAGGCAGGGCTGGAATTCCCTGTCTGATTTGGTGACAAGTTGGGAAGAGGAGATATTAGTATTTTTGGTCTGTTATATGAACAGAACTGATGCATCTGAAGTGTAGTCTGACCACAACAGACTAATTCACGTTTTGGAGGTAAAACAGGAAGAAAAGTTCCTTTGTAATCTGTCTTCCAAAAGTCAGAAGTGTTTCTGGCTGCAGGCTAAGGTGCATTAACTATTCCATTGTGAATTCCTTGTGGAGACAGTGCTTCGTCTGGCTTTATTGCAGAGCAAAGCAGGTGCAGCCAGTGCTTGGCTTGCCTGGCTACCTCGGGGAGGAGTCTGCATTTGTGCACTGGGCTAGAGGGAGAGATGTCTCTAACAGGGAAGGCAGAGGCTAAATTTACACATTTTTTCTTCAGGCTGCTTGGAAGGAAATGTGTGTTGGGTTTAGACTCTGTTGTGCCAGACCTGTTCTGTGCCTTATGAACAGCCTTGATGCGTCTCAGAGTTTAACTCCTTCCCTCTGCCTGTAACGGAGTGATGAGGGACCAGATTTCCTGCACTGTCCAGTGCTGCTCATGTATGGGCACATTTCTCTGGGTTACCTTAACGTAGTAGTTCTTGGTGCTGCCTCTCTTGCTTGCTCATGAAAGAAAATCTGCTCCCAGGGACCACTGAAGTTGGGGGAGATCTCCGGTCTGACTGCTTTGGTGTTGTCCCTCTTTCTGAATGTCCCTTCTGTGGGTGAAGCCTGGCATCGTAGAGCAGCCACAGCCCTGGAGCCAGGAGGTTTCACTGATTCAGGAGAAACCCTCTTACCCTTTACACAGAGGTTTTGGAGGGTGTTTCTTGACAATTTGTGTTTCATGCTTTTTGTTTGTGAAATAGTCACAGAAGAGGGTTTCTGAAAATCTGGAGATCTGTGCCCTGAAAATCTGTGAGGGGAATACAAGGTACCAGTGAAGGCAGGGAAATTCTTCAGGTAAGTGTTCTGACAGGCTGGATTCAAGTAAGTGCCTGGAGCCCAGAATTTCCAGCACTCAAAGGCCTCATCTACTGCAAAAGCTGGAGAAGGGCATGTCAAGTGATGCTAATAGAAGTATGTTTAGTTCTTCCAGATTTCTTTCTAGCTGCTTGCCTAAGTAAATGCACCCTCTGCATCAGTCACACCATTCATTGTCTAATGTCTTTAAGCTATGCTGATTTTCCCCACGATGGTATAAAACAGGAAATGAATTCAAAATCTTCACTGAGTGACAACTACAGAACCATCCCCTGCAAAGTGATGAGGGGACAGCTGGTCTACAGAGACACCACAGCATTTGTCACTCGGCCATGTGCAAGGTAGCCAGAGGGTGCTGAGTGCCTGCCATGTTCATTAGAAGTCCTTGGTAGTGGATCTCAGGTTTGTTCCAGCTCACTCTGTGCAAGGTGTGTCTGTACAACACGCCTGTTATTTGGAAACTTCAACAGAACTCGTGTTCAGTTGGCTCTTGGAAGGGAGAGATTAAAAGCAGGTCCTAAATGTGTCTGCTGTGGTCTGTGAAAACCGCGGTCTGTTGGATAGTGAAATTATCTTCCTGGGTTCAGTTATAATGGAGCCTTAGGGCATCCTGAGGGGAATAAGCTCTTGTTACTCTGATGCAGAAGCATAATTTAAGGAGGCCCCTCTCAAGGTTCAAAGCCTCCTGGTGACCTACTTTACCATGAAGAGATTCTGTCATGACATGGACAAGCAGGAGCTGCTCCAAGGCCGTGACCAGGCTGTAGTTTGACGTGTGTTCTGACAGATGGGCACACAGGTGAGCCAAGAAGAGGGCAAGAGGTCAGAGTAGCTAGAACAGCTTCTCCTAGATCTTGCAGCCAAACAGACGTTGTCCTAATCAGTACCTTGTGGGAATGGCTTGCAGGGAGAAGAATGAAACAAACACTGGCTCTTCAGACTGTTGCCTATATGCACCCAGGGGTTCTGGCAAATGTATTTCTGTACGGTGTATTACAGCTGTGCAGGGCATTTAGTGTATCAGACAAATTGGTCTGTAGCTGTTCTTTGGTTATTGTAAGACTTTTTGCAGGGTGCGTTTATCACGCTAACGAAAGTTATCCATCCATCTAGTGACAAAAATCCCCGCTACTTATTCCTGGAAACTTGCTTTTGAATTGTCAGAGTGTGAACACTGGTGGGCTAAGCAGCAAGTCTGAAGTGTGTTGTGCTGGCTTGGTCCCTGCTTGGCACAGTATGTGCAGAGGATCCCGGATGGAGCCTCCGGGTGCAGGAGCAGTTGCTGGAAGTCTGGCTGCCTGCTGCTTGTGTCTTCTCAGCTCTGTGAAATTTTGTGCTTTTAAGTGAATGATCTTTCTCAGTAACTGGTCCAGGGCCTTGGAAGAGAGAGGTTTGCAGCACCATGTTGCAGCACCATGTTCTGCTGTAGAGATGCTTGCAGGGGAGCAGAGAGCAATGTTGCTGGTATTTTGAGAGCAGTCCTTGAAGCACATCATTCTTAAGTATGCTGTGACTGATTCTGTCACCATGCAAAGGTCTTTCCTCATGGTTTTATAAATTGCAGGTTTAAAAATTTTTGGAGTTACTAGCTGTGTGCAGGCTTGTGATGGTAGGATACACTGTTAGTTTATATTTGAGGTAGAGGTATGGGTCATCTGCTGGCAATCAGAAATCCCCCGTGTAGGTGCTGTGTGACCAGCAAACCACACCCTTCTACAGCAGAACTTGCTGGGAGGTGATTCACTATAACTGTACAAAGCACAACTCTGCCAGTGTAGCAGGGTACATACTGGGAATGCTTTGGGAATGCTTTTGTAGTTAACTGTTATGGAGCAAATCCATGAACTTCAGAGTGTAAATGACGTGACCCAGAGCCCAGCTAAGTCAGTGGGACAAGTCCCTGTGGGTTGGAGGACTGTAGGCTGAGCCTTGTATTGCCATTTATCCTCTTTTCCGATTCATGATGTGAAAGATTTGTGGGGCTTTTTCCCATCCTATCACTTTTATGTAGCTAGTTTTAATCCATGGTATTGTCTTATCCTATCACCTGTGATTCTCCACAATTGTAAGTTGGCAAGAGACTTGATTAAGGCTTAGCAATATGTTAAAATGTTTTTTAGTAGTCTGAGAGCTTTTATGATAAGAACAAAAAGATTCTTAGAACCTAAGTATCATGTCTTCATTTGTTTAGTTTTTTGCTTCAGTAGCTGTTTCCAGTGATCTTTTTCAGGCAGTTCACCTGGTGTGGAGGTAAGACTGTTCTGAACCTTTCAGAATCACTTCTGCCCACTTGCCTCCCAAAGGTGTTCTGCACTTGGAACCACAGAGTGGCAGTGCCTGGTTGGAATCAATTGATGTGGCACATACAGAAGGATGGACTGGGGAAGCAGGGGAGGAGAATTGTATCTGAAACTCCAAAGGCAGAGATTTGTCTCCTTTGTTATGACTGGTACCTTGCTCTTCTTTCTAGTTCATTACTTTATTACTTCTTTAGCCTGTGCGTTAGTTTTTTAAATAGTGCTAGAAAAGGAGAGGCATAGATGCAGTTTCCTCTATTCTGAAGTCTTAACAGAGATATAGATCATTAGTTTCTCTGTAACTAACTTGTCACCCTTAACTACTGCTCTCTGTTCCTAGGTTTTCCATAAGATCTTGCTGACTTGCATCAAAACAGGAAGTCTGCAATGCTGTAAATAATTGGGTGGTTCAGTCTGATTTTTTCCATCCAACACTTTATCAGACAGAGTTAAAATTCCTTTTTATTGGCATCAGTCATCCTGAGCTAGGGCTAGACTTTCTCTTGGCATGTAATAATTTATTAAGTTTCATTATGGAGAAATATGGGATTTGAGAGAGAGTGGGATTGGTCCTGCCTTGTCCTTCTGTTGTATTTTGGCAATATTCCCTCCAGTGATACCATATGTAAAGACATTGCAGAATATTAGAGCATCCTTGGACTCAGCCTGAAGGTTGCTGTCTGTTTTAACCTGACTATAGGAAAGGAAGGTTTAGTTCAGCAGCCTCTGAGGAGCACACCCAAAGGACACAGAGGATTTTGGCTTCCTGGTGAAGTTCTGCTGCTGAATTGACGCAATCATACCAGCATAACCATGGAGCTATCTCCCTGCAGTACGAGAGTGGGCATAATGTGATGTGACTCCTTTTTCACCAGTAACTAACTGCTCAGTTTAACTTGCTCTCATCTCCTGTATCTGTACAGAGATTTGAGTTATGTCATAACTGTCCTAGCTTGGCTTAGCAGCTACAGGTAAGTTAACTGTACTCTGCACTGAGATTCCTGGGTGTAAGAAAGAACTTTATGAACCCCTGTTGGTAACTCAGGTATATGGTATCATTGTCCTGCTATATTCTTTTAGTAGTTTAAGTAAAGCTTGAGCTGTGTAGCACATCTCTGGCTTTAGATCTGCACATGGTTCTAACTCTTTGTCTATACTAGAAAGCTTTTCCTATGTGAGCTGAATCAGGCTGTGAATCGAATCTGTTGTAGTCAAGGCTTTGTAACCCTTACAGAAGAAGTCCAGTCACTTTTGAATAGCTTGCTTTCACCTTACTTCCTTTTCCTTTCCTATGGGGTCTTCTATTTAGAAGGGAGTTTTGTGGAACCTTAAATAATATTTGGGAAGCTGCAGACTTTCCTAGGCAGTCAAGGCTTCTCATTTCCTGCTAGACTCCGTTTGGAGGCTGTGAGCCCAAGGACACCTTTCTTTTGTCCGGCTGGAGTGAATGGTTTTTGGTTTTGCTTTGCTTCCTCTGGCCAGGGACCATGTTATGATATCTGGGTCCCTGGAAAGGCCTTTGTCTGAAGCAAAAGGGACAAAGCTACCAAGAGACTTGCCCAGTTAACTGGCCTGATGCTGGTGTCTGCTCTCACTAGCACTGGAACCAGATACTCAGCTGCTGGTGGTGTCTGTACTAGAAAAATTAGACGTACTTGGGGGTGTGACCACAAGGTACATTAGCTCTCCTGTAGGACTCCACCTTTTTGTTTGTTTGTTTTTTCCTTTCACCTCAGAGAAAACATTTTTGTACTTGAGTCTACTGTGGAAGTTGTTCTTTAGCAGGCACAGTGCTGGTGAGCTGTTAGCAGTGGGTGATTCATTCTTTGGTTGTGATGGATGCTATGGCCACCAGGAGGTAACTGGAATTGACTTTCTGTGGTCTTGCTTTGAACTGCATCATGAGAAATTCCCCCCAGATCAGTCCTTGCCTGGCTTGTGGAAGTGTAGCAATTCTTTTTGCCTTGAAGTGTGGAATGCTGTCCTGATCATGGCCCTTAGGCTTTCTAGCCCTCTGCATGTACGTCTGCAAAGTGCTGAGTATCACCCATGTTGAAGGCAGAAGCAAATGAAGGCACTGAGGTAAAATGACTTACTTCTGCTCCAGGGAACAAAACATGGTTTTCCAATAGCATCCTAGTTCCATGCTCAGTCACTTTCTATGGTAGTCAGAAATAAATCCATTTTTATACAGCTTTTTCTTCAGAACTTCACTGCATAAGCATTCTAGCAGGCAGTCTAAGCTTTTGTTGTAGTGCTGCTTCAGAGAAGAAAACATGGGGCTTCTGGCCACAGAGCAATTTAATGGGGTAGCTCTGTTGAATCAGTAATGCAATGCAGGGAGTCCTATTCCAAGGATCAGACCTTCTAGGTCTGTGATAAGAAAATAATACATTGTTTTAATAAATGAATAAAATGGTTTTATGGGTGTCTTGCGAACTCTGGGCTCAAAGTCAGAAGGTCAGACTAACACACATCCTCATAACTGGAAGTAAATGAAACCTAGGTAAACCACCTAGGACTGATTCATGGATGATAGCATTGTATTTCATGAAGGCCAGATAGTTCTCTAGGCAAGATTCAGTACATGAAACAACTCTTAATCTCAGTGGAAAAGTCATAGATGTTCTGTACTTGATGTGAGGACTTGACAGGTAAAAAGAGTAATTTATAAGCTCTCAGAGTCCACTTTCCTCTCACCAACTCCATTGTGGAAAAATCAGAAGAGATACTCTTGAGGTATATTTAGGATTAAAAGTGAAAAGCTTTAAATGGAAATGACTGCTGCAATTAAGTTACTCAGAATGTTTTCTGTCACTAATGAGTTTGAATGTATGTTTCATTTAAAAAAAGAAAATGGGTACGTATAAATTTAATTAGTGATAACATGGGATCAGATTTACTTTTTGTCCTTGATGTTTTTATGTGACAATGAAGGACGCTTGCATGCAGACTGGGATGTTTTACTTGTTTCTTTATGTTTGCATTATGACACTAGGTCTTTATTTATGTACCATTTCAGAGCCGCCAGGATATTTAACCTTCTGTTTGAGTTAACAGTATTGATACTTCCTGTTTCTGACAATTTTTGTCCCTCCTTTGTCTCATCTTAGAGATTTACCAACTGGCAACAAATACATTTATTACTGCAGTGTGCTGTGATGTTCTAGTCTCACCTTTGAACAGTGACAAATGTACCCTGTATTAAAGAGCTTTATTTGAAAGCATACCTGGTGGAAATTTATGAGCTAACTCAAATAAGCATAACATGTTTCTCATTCCTAAATGAGACAGTAAAGTTCCAAGTTCCTACAGCTGACTCCTTTGAAAATTTCTGGGAAAGGTGGAAACAAAAAAGTAGTTTTCACTCCCCATGTTTCCAAACTTCCAGAAATATTACACCTCTAAATGATGCATGAGGGTAACAAGACTGATTGTCTTTACATTATGACATAAAGAGACAGCATATGTACAAACCCTTCCTTCTATCTTCTATGTATGTTGTTCTACCAGAATTTAGGTGGCTAGGGAAGTTCCCCTTTCAGTTCTCAAGTGCTTCTTTTAGTGGCAATGCTGAGAATGATACTGAAATCGCCCAAACAAAAGAAATGGGAGGAACAAGAGAATCTCACATTTTTTAAACAATGGCAGAAGTGGTAGGAATGTGTGATAGTTTCAAGAGTTTTATGCAGGAGAGCCAAGAAGCCTGGAATATTATTAGGATAGCTAAATGGCAAGACCAAGGGAAGATAATTGCTGCTTCTATTTAAAAAAAAAAAAAAAGATATTTCTTCCCCTTGTGGCAAGGTTTTTAGTGGCCAAAATTGATGGTTCTGTAGGAACAGCAGAGCAATTGCTTCTGAAAGCACAAAAATCTGCTTTCCTAGTGGTATTGGTAGCACGTCCTTGGCTGACACAATTGAACTGAGTCTTCTGTTCGGGAAGGTGCCAGCATCACAGGGCAAAGTTGGACGCGACCGGTCATAAACTTGACGAGGGAGCAACAACTGACCACCCAACACGTGTGCACTCAGCAGTATTCTCTCAGGAGATGGCTGTAAAAGACAAATGCTTACATTTTGTTTCTGCATACCATGCGTGGTGTTTCCTGTGCCTTTTGTCTCTCCCCTTCTCCTGCAGGGGAGATGTTTCCTTGCAGAGGGGCGAGCAGCAGAGCAAAGGCATGGTGCCCTTGCCTTACGCAGCGTGCGAGCTGCAGGGCGCTCACTGAGCCTGCTGCCCCATGGCGTTCAGTTTTAGGGATTGAGAAGCGACGCAGAAGCTTGTTGTGAAAGCTTTAACTTTTCAGTAGTATCAACCCAGCAAAGTGGGGCTTGGTGTAAAAATGTGTAATTCCTCTGTTCCTGTAGACACTGGGACTTCAGCAGGGCTCTGCTCTAGGTTAGGCTACGAGGGAGGGGAGGCTGCATCATGACTCAGTGTCAGACGGAAACAAGTTTTCAGCCTTGCCGACTCTGCACAGAAAGAACTGTCCAAGGGCAGTAAGCCAGGGATGTGGAAACTGGTGCTCTGGTGTCATCTTTCCTAGAAACTGCTGCAGAGTTCTCTAGTGGAGATAGCACTGATACTTAAACAAACTGTGTAAAAGGGGAGTGTAGTTTTCTTGGGGTACTGCTCTAGTCAAGGGAGGAAGGACTCCCAAACAGAGTCCAGGAATCTTACTAGACATTGCTTAATTATCACTCCTTTTTCTTGTGCAGGAATAACTTAAAACCTGCTCTTCCAGGATCTGTGCTGGTCTCATGTGACTCTTCTGCATACTGACTGGGTAGTTGCATAAGGAGCTGCTGAGGTTGTCAGGGGACGTGCCAGGGTTCTGGGACTCGTTGAACTGTTCTTGGACTGATCATGTCTTTTGATGAACCTGTTCATATATGTAGTCGAACTGTTGTGTTTAGGGTCGGGGGAGTGAGTTGGGGGGAAGAAGGAGAAACAGAGGCTTTTGGAGGGGACTCTGCAGATTTAGACCAAACTCAGCAGCAGACATCTAAACTCTCCTGCATGTAAGTTGATGCCTCTGGTTCAGGACAGAGTCAGATGCATTGGGATTGTCCTGTGCTGCAAGTCTGGAACAGCTGGCAGTGGACCTGGAACACCACTATGAGAAAGTGTTTTTTTACGGGGTGTTGTAAGCAGCTTTCTTCTGTCTTTCTCTGTGGGGGCAGGGAAACAAGCAAGGCCCAGCTGTCAGCAGTTTGGCAGTCCGAGGAAGTGTGCTGAAGGTGGTTACAGGTCTAAGACTGTTGTTGGGACTGTTTTTCTGGAGGCCTCGTGAGTTGATCAAGCATGTGCCTTACCAACCTGGATACCTGTACCAGGTACCTGTACTGATACCTGTACCTGAGCTGGTACCTGTGATAATCACGACCTGAAGGAAAAGAATGTCCTGAATTTCTTGGGCCTTGTCAGGGGTTTTTCTGTCTCCCTGCCTTGTGCCAACAATCTTGCAAGCATTGCTGGTGTTCAGGCCTTGCTGGAGCAGAAATGCTGGTGTTTTGAGTTTTTTGCTGGATATACCAGAAAAAATATCTGGGTGCAAAGATCTAGCATTCAGCTGCTGAGAAAACTTAGACCATGTTCCTGCTGAATGATAGTGAAGACAGTATATGTCTTGGGCTTCAAGGAATCCCATTTCCCTGCTGCTTCTGTGTCTTGCACAGCAGCACCTGTTGTGTCTTCTCATGCAGGAAGCTCCCACAGCTGTTGCAGGATAGCGGAGAGCTGTCTGTGGAGGTGTGGGAGGGCGAGCATGTCACTGTTGCAGCTGGATGCCCTCATGCAGGAGTGGAGGTGTAGGAAGTGTTAACAAGAGTGTGTTTGGAGTCTTGCATTTGGGCCCAGTACAGCCGGCCAGTGCCTTCTATGGGCATCACTTGGGTGGGATCTTAGGAACAAGTAGATGTTCTTGTTGCTCTGCTCAGTAAATGCATGCTGCAGAAATCTGGCATAGGAAAAGAGCTTAAGTTGTTTTTTTTGATGAAGCAGGCTTACTCTTGAGTATTTTTAAGTGAAGCTTGATATCTTTTACAGGCTGTGGGCTCTTCCTCCTTTGCTGTTCTATGTTCAGGCTAGGTATTAGTAATTATACCAAGAATCACTGCCAGCATCATGAATATCTGACTACAGATAGCTTTGTTCTTAGAAAGTCAGACCAATTGGATCGCGTCTTAAGGGAGCTGAGGCTCTCAGCAGGGTCCCTGGCCGTGCTAACAAGTATTGGTTTAATGTGTGCAAAGCTCTTGCCGAGTGGTTGTGTGTGTGCAAGGAGGGAGGTTAGACTAAAGGATTTTCTGAGGTAGAAGGAAGAGTAGAAGAGACAAGTATGTGGAACCAGTGTACCCTGAATTATTTTGACGATTGTTCTTGCCTTTCAACATAGATATAACTGGACTTGTAGCAATTTGTATTTGAGAGGTGGCACTGAGCAGAAGACTGAAGACTTTCAAATGCACGGG
Source organism: Tichodroma muraria (assembly GCA_013390105.1). Taxonomy (NCBI): domain Eukaryota; kingdom Metazoa; phylum Chordata; class Aves; order Passeriformes; family Sittidae; genus Tichodroma; species Tichodroma muraria. Next base: position 103,835 of record WAAG01028342.1, on the reverse strand, counting down.
GTTGCAGCAGTACCTGCAGCTCCCGGTCACAGATCAGAGCTCAGCTGCACTAAGAATAGAGGTTGCTACAACCTGTTTCATGGTACCTGTCTTGTAGTCTGTTCTTTAAAGTATTTTATTGAAATAGCAGCAGTGAAAATCCAGATGTCAGGGAAAATGGTCATCTTTCAGTAAAAGCAATAAATAGTGCTAGGAAAGTTACAGAGAAAATGCAGGCTAGGACAGTAGTGGACACAGCTTGTCTGCCTGGGAAGATACAAGTGTCTCAAAATGCTTGGCAAAGCCCCTTGCTACAGGTTACTGATACATATTTGCTGGCCTGTCTTGCAGTTTTGACAGCCTGCTTTCTTCTGGTGCAGAAGAAAAGCACTTTCTGCTTTCTTATTCTTTTTCATACTGGTGGCAGTATGTCTCAGCTTTTCTGTGCTCCAGCCTGCATATGTGCCTGTATGGCTGTTGTGTGCTCAAAGATGCTCTGCACAAACTTTTTTCCCCCCTTTGAAGGCCCAGCAACCTTAGCATGGTTTAGCTCCTGTCTCTAGTAACTCTAAATACTGTCCCTCCCCTGGGGCTCTCTGTCCTCTTTATGTCCCTGTGTGTTTTGTTTCCCTTGCTGCCTTGTTCCTGTTGCTTTTTTTTAAAACTTCTGCATTCACGTGTACATGCCCCATTAAGCACTTCTGTACAAGCTGGGGGGAGCTGAGGTTGGGATTTGAAGCAAACTGGTGGCAGAGCACGGAACTGCTTTGGGCCAGTGATGCTCAGAAGGTGTTAATATGGAGTCTGTTCCAGAGTGGCCAGGGTGGTAGCACGGGAGGTAGGAAGACAGGGACAATTGCTTAAACCCCTCTTTAGGTGTCTGGAGCTCAATGTGGTGCCGTGTGGAGAGTCACTGGTTGCTTTTGTGGAGTTATCCAGCCACACTTTGAATTTGTTGAGCAGTGTGGGGCAGCATAATCGGTGTGCAGGGAGGCACATCTGTATTCCTATCAAACAGTTGCTAAGGGATGGCCACTACTTTGTTGTTGTTTTTGTTTTTTCCATTCTTTAATTGGTGGAAAGGGAAAACAAGACCTCTGGACTCTTAACACATGCAGGGACGATTTGGTTGATCTCACGATGGTTTTCGGAAGAAAAGGAGAGGAGATATTTTGCCCTGAGCATAGATTATGCCTAAAAGATATTCCCCCCGCCCCCCAAATTGGAGAAAACAATCATTTTCAGCCTCAGTAAAGCGGCATTTGTGTGCTGAATAGGATCTCGCTCCTCGGATTGGAAAGACTAATGGCCCCGAACACGGTAAAATTAAGTTATTTTGTAGCTGTGTGTGTGTGGAGGGCCGTGCCGCAGCGTGGGACGTGCTCTGGCGCAGGTAAGTGCTGTGCAAACCCTTCCTCTGCCTCCTTCCTTCCCCTCCCGGGGCAGTCCGAGCCGGGTTCCTCCCTCAGCTCTGCACCGAACCACAAGCTGCTCCTTCCAGCGGCGTCCTGACTCCTCAGTTTATCTGCACTGCCAGCCTGGCATTCGGCGGGCTTCTCCTTATCTGCTCAGCCTCACTGTCCCCTTTGTGCTTGCTTCCTCCTGGCGACGGCTGGGGAAAAAGGCTGGCTCTCCCCTTCCCCCGTCTTCTGGCTGCCGAGGCTTTCCAAGCCCTCTCCCCTGCCTCCTGCTGCTTCTCGGCTCTTTGTGTGAGCTCTGCTCCTGATGCTCACCACGTGGTGGCTGTGTTAGAGAGCCTGTAGGGCCCTGCGCCTGCAAACTTCTGTCCTCTTTGTTAAACAGGGTGGGGAAGGGGATCGTGCCGGTTTGCTTTTCCCTGAAGCGTCTGAGCGGAAAGCCACGAGCTTTTCTGCAGGCTGCCCCGTGTGCTGTGGGCCTCTTCTCCGTGTTCACCTCCGGGCTTGTGTCCCGATTGATTTCTTTGTAAATATGCTGTGGTATGCAAATGCTGGCGCTGCAGAAGGAGCGTTTGTAATCCTAAAGCAGAGGCAGCTCAGGAAAATCCAACGTCTTTGCAGAGCTCTGCCCCTGTTTTGTTCCTCTGGGCTGCAAGTGTACTTGCTGCTACTTAATGCCGAGAGCCTGTGTCTCCAGGGCTTGGTTCACTGTTACTTGGCACCTTTTAGGATCGGTTAGGCTCAGCGTGAAGTGGGAATCTGCAGAGTGAGTGCAAGGCAGTGCTTGGTGTACAGCAGTGGTGAACTGCTTAGCCTCTTCTGTTATCGTTCAGTGTTCTTGCTCTGATTATTAATGTAGATGCAGGACAAACTAGTTCCGAGATTCTTTGAAGGCAGGAGAAAGAGAGAAACCAAATAAGTTGTTTTTTTGGATAGTCTTTTAGTAAAAGTTGAATGTTAAAACCAGACTGCTATGCTTGTTAGCTACATTTAAATATAGTCCTTACTGTGCCTCTGAGTTTGGCAGAAATGAGGAAAAAACAAACTAACTTGTGAAATCTGTTGGAAAATTGTGATCCAGGAGCTGCCTGCACTTCAAGGGCATGTTAAATCTGACTTTGTGTTTTTGGGTATGAATATTATCCTTACAGCACCCTGTGGAGGTGGGCCCCGTGCAGACAGAAGGAGAGGCACTGTCTGTACCTTGGGGAGCTTGTGGGCTAATGAAGCACCAGTCATCTCCAAGGAGAGCTGGAAGCAGACTGAGTTTTCAAGATCTGATTTGAAATATCACAAAATGTGTTATTTGTGGGTCCCAGTTTGATTTCAGCATTTCTGAGAGTGGGGTGATGAGGGAGGATGATCCACAGTTAGGGCTCTTGTATGGGGTCAGGGAAACCTCACTCAGCCTCTGGGAGCCTGGCAATCAGAGCTTTGCATGTGTGTGTGTGTGTGTGTGTGTTGATAAAAGCTCTCATCTGCTGGTAGGGGTGCTGTGAGGATAAGGACCTGGAAGAGTGTCATGGATGGGGGTGAGAGGAGGATATGCAACTGTCACAGACGTTTAGAAGTCGGATTTGTGTGGGTTAAACTGGGCATGCTCACAGCCTGTTGATTGCAGTTGCACACCACATCGTGCATGACTCAGTGCTGGGTGGGATTTGATACATAAGCTTCTTGTACGCTCGCATTGGCCTGAGGGCAGGTATCTGTTTCTGGAGGTGGCTGTGTCCCCTTTTCAGAGACTGCAATCTCCACGACTCTGCCAGCCAGGCCACCTCTCTAAAACCAGCTTTGGGTAGAAATAGGTTAGTTTAGGTGACTTCAGCACAGAGGTGAGGCCTCTCCTGGGCATGCTGGCAGGGCCTGATTCTGCTGCGCTTGGGGGGGCACTACCTCCGTCAGGGAGGTGCCATGTTGGTGCCTTCCTTGGATGTCCAACCTATTCAAAGCACTCAGCTGAGTTTAGAAGATGTGTTTGCCACTGTTGTGTGATGGGCTTTTCTGCTTGTGGCCTTGAAAAGTGTTTGACCCAAGTTTTAAAGAATAATAATGTGCCAAACCTTTACTGTCTTTGAGAGCTGACTGTGCTTGATTGATTCATTTGACTGTGTAAAATTATTTGGTACTGCAAAGAGCAGAGTAACATGGTGTTTCTCTCTCAGTTGTCCTTTTGCGTGGACGCTTGTCTGGATGCAGATGTGAGTGTGTCCTGTCTGCTTGTCCTTCACCGTACTGTCTTGCCAAGCAGTAACAAGTTTGCCCAGCAGCCTTATTTTCTAAGCCATTAGTATTTTAAAATTTATTGACCTCCTGAGATATGGGGTGAGGATGAGAGGTGGCCACATCCCATACTCTTTGGAGACTGGGTTCTAGTTAGTCAGATCTGTTCCTGACTGTCATCCTGGCAAGGTTTTTTGAAGTGGTAAAAATAAACCAGTCATTCCGTTCACTAAGAATCTACGTTTTGTGTCACTGGTGCTTTCTAGGCACTTGTTGCTTCCACTAATCAGTTTAAGCTATCTCAAAAGAAGGCTGTTGTGAACTTTTGATGGGTGGGAAGGGAAGAGGTATTACTAAAAATACCAAAAAGTAATTTCTGCTTAGTGAACACTTGAGACTGACTTTTTTTAGTTTCTTCTTACATTGGGCAATAGAAACAGGCCAGCTGGTCCTTAATGTGTGGGAAAGATGAGTAAAATGCTGCTTGTTTGGGTTGCCAGGGAATGGAAAAAGACGGCTTGAGCTGAGGAGTGGGGACTACTGGAATGGGTGGTCTAGGCAGCATTGCTGTTTAACAGGAAAGGGAAGAGGGGGAGATGCAAGGTCTGAGAAACCCTTCTGTTGGCTTCTTGCTCCTTATGTCACTTTTCCCCCAGGGAAGAAGCCTTGGGAAGCCAAGGGTGTCCTGCAGCTGAGGGTTGGAGAAGAGTCACTCTGCACTTGTCACTCTCCAAATAAAGCAACACTTGTATATTCCCCATTTCAAATTATGTATCTTGTTATTTCTGTTTCTCACCTTATTTTTACTACTAACAGCTGGATTGTCCTTTTGTCAGAAAACAGTATGTGAAGGAGGAGGGGGCAGCAGGGGGGAGGGAGTGTGGGCATCTGCTGAATGGAGGGAATGGGCAACGTGTTCAGTCTTGTGACAGGTGGCACTTGTTATGTGCTAACTAATATTGAGGGGGAGGGTAGAGTGGAACAACCCTTAACAGTATGTGTACAGAGAGGTCTCTAAACTGCCCTTAACTGTTCGTATAGCAGTGGTCTTTAAATTTGGTATTGCCTTTCCAGATAGAGATCTCGGTAGACAGTGTTTCCTTTCATCAACTCCATGGTAATAATGGAAAGGCAAGTGTATTGTTAAAAGCTGTTATGAAAGCATCTGAGAACAAAATAACACCTCATTATGGCATGTTTTATAAATCCTGTGTTGTACCCTCTCTTTGAACACTGCGTACAGTTCTGGTTGTGCCCCATTGTCATCCCTCCCCTATGTGTACGTGCTGCTTAGAGCTGTAAGATAACTAAAGTACAGGAATTGTTCTTGTTTCCCATCTCCATACGAGGGAGAAGCAGAAAAGCTGGGACAGTCTAGCTTGGAAAGCAGGTGACTGAGAATAGTGTCGTAGGAAACCTGTAAAACAACAAGAGACACAGAGGAGGTGAACAGGGCACAGTTACTTTCTGCTTCTCGTAAGGCAGGAAATGGGGCCACCAAATGAAATGACTGGGTAGCAGCTTCAGAGTAGAGGAGGGAGTGTGTGCATGGGCTGTCTTTGTTCTCTTTCAGACAACAAACATATAATTAAATTGAAGCACTCTGCCACAGGATGTTGTCGATGCCAAAATTACAAATGGGTTCAAAAAGGATTAGTCTATTTGATGGATTTTTTTTTTTTATTCCCTCCTTCCATGGAGGGCCATTAAATCCAGTGATGCAGATACAGTACCAGGCTCAGGAAGTCTCTCTGCTGGTCCTGGTCTTGTTATTCCTAAGTGCTGCCTGTGAATAATGGGCAGGACTGGCCCAAGCAGCTGCTCTTGTTCTTAAGGGAACACAACAGAGGATCCTGTTCAGTGGGTGGGAAGAGCTGAGGGCTGGCTTAGTAAAGAAACGGGAGGCTGTAGAACTGTGCATGTAGGAGTTGCTGATTGTCAAAGATCAGGGGAGGCAGCAGAATCAAGATCTGTGATGGAGAAGAGGATGTGTTTACCTTATCTTTGCTTCCTCATCAGTAGGTTGCTTGGCTTCAAATAGATTTAGCAGTGTCTAGGTGTTTGTCAGCAGGACAAGACCTAGCACTTGAGGAAACTGCTGTGTTATTGTTGTTCTTTTTCTGCATATTGAATTCTATATGTGGATCTTAACTTGCATGCATGTAGGCATTCCTGTGTAACTTTTTGGTCACCTGAAAGAAACTGGAAGGGAAATAGCGTGGAGGGAAAAAAATAAGGAAGGAAAGAAGTGTCATCTTGTTTGGTCTGTGTTCGGGGAGAGCAGAAACCAGCAGTAGTTTGCTTACTGTGGCTTGGTCTTCAGATCTGATTGTGTGCATACATTTACCTATTTTTAACAAACTTTAAAATAGTTCACTGTGTGACTCTGTGGAGATGCTTCATTAGTTTGTTGGGTTTTTTTGTTAGGGTTGTGAGCGTGCAGGGATTCCCAGGGTTACTGTCAGGATACGGGTCCGTGTGGCAGCTGTGGGTTGTGGGGTGCTAGCCACAGGGTGTGTGGGACCCGTGAGGCCCCATGTGAGGTGCTTGCTTTTGTTGGTACTGACCGGTGGGGTGGAATGGGTCCAGTCCCGTTCTAGTCCTGATGGAGCTTTGGAGCTCCTCTGGCACTGAACTGCAGTGTGGGGAGGTGGGGGTGCTCCCTGGGATGTGGAGCAGGGAGAAGTGTGCTTGGGAGGGCAGGTGAGCCTCATCCGTTCAATGTGACCTGTGCTACAGGCTTTGGCTTTGCTCTGGTTGCTGTGCATTCAGGATTGCTGTGGTATAGTTAGCAGCTGTNAAAAAAAAAAAAAAAAGTGGATGGTGTTTTAAACAGGCTTGAAAGAGATCTCTGATAAAATCTTGATCAAATGTGCTTTTTCTTTCTCCTCTTAATTTTATACTTAACTCTCTCTTTAAACAAAGCCCAACCCTTTCATATTTCAAAACAAAACCCCAGCCATGTCTAGACAAAAGCCTGTTGTGATTAGTAGAGGTGTGCTGCTCAGTGCTAAGCGTGTGCAGGGGTATATTCATGTTCCTGATGGGTAATGTGCTTCCTGCTCCTGTATGGATTGCAGAGCTTATGTGTGCCAAACTTGCTGAAGACTTCCAACTCAGGTTGGAATTGTATGGGTGTAGAAAATTTTGCACACTTAAAATGTATACTGAAAGGCTGTTTGCTTGTATAGTTATTCAGACCTCATCTATGGTTGCACATTGGTGCCACCTGCTTGCAGGAGAGAATGAGCGGACTCCTATTATTCAAGAAAAAAAATACAAGGCGAGGCCTCAACATCTGTTCTGGCTTTATTGTTCGGTCTGGCCTGGGCTGTGGGCAGAATGTAGGCCACAGCTTTTGTGTTACTGCTGGCTCTTAAACTGGAAAGGCGTCTTGGATCAGTTGTGTTCTTAAAAGGTTTGAAAATAATAGTACAAAGATGCAAAGTTCAAACTTAGGATGAATTGAACTTGATTAGAGAAAAGGCATCTATTGCTATCTATGCTTTTTCTCATTTTCTCTTTCAGTTCTTCTAATGGTAATAATTTTTATCACTGCAAAGTGACCTTTGTAATCATTGCTGGGTGATTAATCTTTAACTGGGTAATTTTTAAAGCAATATTTTGCACACAGTTGTAACTTGTGATATTGTGGGGTTTGTAGCACAGCACCTACAGTCATTTTGAGGCAATAAGGCCCTTCACCCCGTGTTTCCAGTGCTGCTGCTCTGTCTAGAAACCCAAATATTCGCTTTTGTTTCCCTAGGCAGATACAAAAATGCCCTCAGAACTTTATTTGCATATAGATTATAGTGCCAGCTGGGTGTAGTCATGTATAGGAAGAGCTAACTGCTGCTTCATTTATAGCTGTTTAATTAAAAATGTTTCTCAGTTTTCAGGATTCCAGTTCTGTTTCATTTAGTGCTGCTATAGTGTGTACAATGATGGTATTTCTATGAGGTACCAGCTGCTATGACTAGGCAGTCCTTGGAAAACACGAATGAAAGGGGATCACAAGCATTATCTGCTGACTCAGGGAGAAGTCACATGCAGAAGGAAGTGGAGATGAGCAGCTAAGTTCTTCAAATGTCTTTGAGTTGCTGCTTGGGACATTAGTGCCAGTAGTGGGGAAGGAAGGCAGAAGAAGCTTTCCTTCTGACTCTGAATTTTGTTTCTCTTGTGTCACATAGGTCATGTGCTATTGTATCACAGCTTTGCATTTACAGTTAAACATTGAGCCTGAGTAATACCAATGAACCCATAAAAGTGAAGTTTTTTGTACTATGGGAGTCCGTGCCTCCCTTGTCGTATTTTGTTTAACAGCCATCATGGGTACTGTAAGCAGGGGATTTTACACTATGCAATAAATTTAAGTTCTACATTGATAAAGAAAATGCAGGGTTGTGAATGGAAGCACTTGTTTAATCTCACTTTGCTAGAAGTAAATACATTAGACTTGATCCAAAACTGCTTTAAGAAGCATTCAGCAGCTAAGTTACTATATGGCAGCTCCAGCTCTCCCAAACAATAAAAGCATCTATTCACCTTTGGATATTATACAATGCATATTTTATATATAATGCTCAGGGTTGCATATTAAAAGGAAGAGATATTTTTTACACTTTCTTTTAAAATCTGCAATGTGTGATTTAAAATGAGTTAGTACCAGTTGGGGAGGATCAGGAAGTGCTGTTACTAAAGCAGTAGCTTTTGTAGGTGGGAATCTTGCCATCCTGTACCTTGGGTATTTCAGTTGTTGTATAAACTTTAATCATTTCGTGAAAGACATTGTTCAGATCTGGAAGTATATTCTTACCTGTTGTTTTGCAAAAGATCAGTACCTGAAGAATTCCATGTAGTTTTATGGCAAGTGCTTTTAAACTTTGGTTTAAGGCTCATGTTTGCTTTCCAGAGATGGTACAGAAGTATGTATTTGTACCAAGGACCTGAGCGGGACCTACTCTCCCGAGTTACCTTTTGTGGATTGTAACAGAAGCAGCTGACTAGAGCAGAGTCCCACTCTTCATGGTGTGTGTTGCAGTGCTCTCACATGGTCATGTGTTAGTGTGCTTTGCTTTGAAATCCAGAGGGTTTCAATAGCTCTGAAATGCCTTGTCCAAACAGCAGCAGCAAAAACATCAGAGACTACTTGAAAGGGTTATGGAGGAGGAAAAATGCAGGAGGCATCCTGCCCAAGCCTCACTTTGACTTCGGCAGGATGCAACTGGAAGCAAAATGTGTCTTGACATCTGCAGGAGGTGAGTATCATTTCTCCAAGGGGTCAGTACAGGTGTCAAAAGGAAATGTAAAGCTCGTGAATAGCTCGCAGCTGTGGCTGGATCATGCAGCACTCTTGGGGAGAGCTGTGAGATAGAGCAGGTCCCTCAAGTGGGGGCTGGCACTGCTGCCTTGCATGGAAGCAAAATAACAGATGACAGAGTGATTGGTGGCTCTTTGAGTGGCCTCTGCTCCCACTGAGTTTATTCTGACATGTTTCTTCTCTAACTTGGAAAAGAAAAAACGCGATGCGTGAGACTGGTGCTGCACAGTGCTGGGCTCCTGCTCGCAGGCAGTGTTTTGCCTTCCTGCACGCTCCTTGTGTGTGGTGTCCATTCCACCCATGGTCCTTAAGACAGTTTAAACTGGTGCTGTGGTTGAGAGAGGTGTCCTGGCCATCCCTGCTTCCTTACTCTTCTTCCTTGTCTCTAAATATATGGTAGAAAACCAGGAACTGGTACTCAGTTAAAGTGAACACCTTTTTTTTTTTTTTTTTTTAATTACTTTTACTTTTTTTTAAAGCTCCCAGGTAGATCCCCTGTTTTGGTTTGTCAGGTAGATGGTGGAAGGGGAAACAATGCTCTCTTTTGCAGTGGTGCTGTTGAACCATTGTATTTCCTTCTGATGCAGTTACTCCATGGCTAACTTGATATTGGGGAGGGGTCAGAAGGACAAGGAAGGTACTCTCTGATCTGTAGGGGGGCCTTGATGTATGTACACTGGTACAGTGGCCTTTGGTAGTTCCTGTTTTGAGCCAGCTGTTTCCCTTTTCCTATCAGGTGTCCTGGCTTGACAGCTCCTGGGTAGAGGTGAGGAGAGCCTTAGCTGCTGTGGGTCAGGGTTTCAAATCTTGTGGTGTGCTGCTCTTGCATGAGCCAGGCCTGTGTATTAGCTCAGGGAGCCCCCAGGGATGGAGAACCTCAGTCTATGGGTAGAAGTGATAGGAAATTAAGTGGCCGTGTTGTTTCTCTCCTGTGTAAATCAAGGTATTTCTGCACACTGGTTTTGAGATGTCTCCTCACAGCTCTGAGGGGGAGGAAAAACCCAAAAGCCCCCACAACATTTTAGAGTAATACTGACACATGTGTGTTCTGCCCTGCTTCATCTCCTCCCTTGCAAAGTAGAACTTCCTGGGCTTATGCAGTAAACCACATCTGTAAAACGGGACACACTTTAAAAGTAACATTTTCCTCTCAAAGTGAATTTTAAGCTGGATTGGTTCTCTTCTGAGTTTTGGTGTATAGTCTGTGGTGTAGGGATATGTTCTAGTGATAAGAAAAGAGAGAGATATAGTAACTGCTGTGGAAAAAGTAACATGATACTGTGCCTGGTTGGGGCTGTACTTCTCTGCCTGGCTAAAGGCAATGGAAGTTTGCATTCCTTGTGAATTCTGATAATGGAACAAAATTTAAGGGGTGCTGCTTGCAGTAGAAGGTCTTCCTCTTAGAGGAAGCAGCCAGGATTCCTGACAGACTTGGAACAAATGGGAAAGCTAACAATGGGAAAGTGATTAGAGAGTGTTTGCTTCCACAACAGCTGTGGTACGGAACTAATGGCTGTGGCAGAGACTTTACAAATATCTGGTGGGTAACTAAATGAAAGTGCAGGATTACCTGAAATGTCAGATCTTCTAGTCTGCCAATATACAGCTTCTCTAAACACAGGTTGAACTGGTTTAACTGCAGTTGCTTAAACAAGCAAATCTCATTGATCCTAAATTGATCTGTTCTCCTAAAAAAAGAGTAACCCTTGCCCTTTTTACGTGGCTGTTTTTATGTGAAATATGCAACAGATTAAACTGAATTATCTTTATAGCTTTATCACTGAAGTGCAGAGTGTCAGAATTCATCCTGGTATTCCTTGTTCAGAAGCATGGTACAGTGTTGGTGAGCGTTGCAGCTGTGCTTGGAATGGTGCTGTAAAGGCATGTAACAGACACTCTGCTCTGAGGCCCCTCTTCTGCTGTCATGGCTGTTGCTCTGAAGCAGTCATTTCATTTCAATTTGCTTCCAAATTCCGAGCAAGCTCTTAAGCTTTTCCTTGGTACATCATGCAGTAAGAGTACTTATGCTGTGTTTATTTATGGTGGGGTCAGCACTGTGCTTGGAAGAATGCCATCATGTCTGCCTTACATATGATGAACAGTAAATGTGGGGCTGTGGGCTTGAGAAGGGGTGCTGGGGAGGATGTGGTGCTGGAAGGTGAAAGACCTGGAAAGCATCTCGGAATGTAGGGAGGGAGATTAAGCCTTTATGGATGTTTGAGGAACATCCCACTCCCATCTTTCTGTATGTTGGCCTTTAGGTGCTTCTGCCCTTCGCAAAAAAGCATGAGTTTCAGCATAACCCTAACTGTGTGCCTTGGACTGGCCTCTACAGCTGCCAAGGAATGAGGCCTGAGGTGTGGTGTGGATAGGTGTGGGCCTGGGTGGAGAGGTAGAGTGGGGAGTAAGTGCAGGAACACTGGAGGTGCTGCTTCACACCCATTTACGAGCCCAGTGTAACTTGGCTGGTTGATGCTACAGAGGGGCTGGAGAGAGGAAGACACTGGGCTGTGGGAACTGGACCGAAGGGGATCCTGAGGGTGGCATAAAGCCCAGCATCTGCAGGCACCTCTGTGGATGATGCCCAGGGAAGGAATGCATGGCTGGAAGGAGGTAGCTCCTAACTCAAGGCATTTCCTTGGCAGAGGGAGTTCCTGGGAACCTGTTGTGGAGTTGCAGTGGAGCATGAGGAACACATTTCACCACCCTGCTTTTGGGTAGTACCTCCCTGCACTGGTTACCACCTCCTAGGGCTGGCTCAGGTCACAGCCTGGAAGGGCTGTGGGGCTCCCTCTGCAATGCCCCAAGCTTGACTTGGGGTTTTAACCATGGGAGGTGAAACTTCACCCAACTTACTGTGGGTTAGCTGAGCTAACGGTGCACTGCTCCTTACAGGGGCGGCTGGGCTGGGGTGTGCACCTGCTGTGTCCCAGAGCAGAGGAGGTTCAGACTGCTAAACTGGGAGAAAACTTTTTCCTTTTCCTGATTTGTATGGGTTTTGCCAGTTCATCGAGTGAGATTGTGCTAAAGGCATGCTGACATTGCCTGGTGTTACACCTCGCTTGGCAGTGTTTGGGCATCAGGCTCCTGAGCTGCAGTGGGTATACTAAGGGTGTGTTGGGATTTGGGTGGAAGTGTTTAAATTCATGGAGATCTGACTGAATATTTCTGTCTTTTGAGTATTTTTATGGGATAAGAATGTGCTTTTCAGTGTAGGTTAAGGTGAGGAGAGAGACTTTTTACTTTTCTGTTCTTTGAACCCCATGTTAGACTTGAGTAGAACAAGCCATCCTGGATAAGGAGAGTGAGAAGAAAAATTTGATAAAAGGGGAGGCTTAGGGTTGACTCCTTTGCATTCCAGCCTAGACTTGAAATGAGGAAGAAGGTAAGATTTAATGCCAAATGTTTCAGGACTTGTAATTTTAATTTCAGACACTCTTTGTGTTCCTTCAGACATTCTTTGTGTCTGGTCTTCACCTCCCATCTCTTACCAACAGAGGATGTTGTCTCTTCTCACTGCTTTTTTTTGCCTAGTGTAGAAAGTAATGAACATGCAGAGTGCAAAAACTTGTATGTGCAGTTGCTAACCTCCCTAAAACAACGTGAAACCTTCCCAAAAACCCGAGTGAAAGGTAATCATGGTGACTATCATGAAAAAAAACCCTGCTAGTTCAGTGTAAATATTTTGCTGACAAGTGGTTATTTTTAATACATGCTATCTGTGCTTTAACTTTAATGTTAAAATATTTTTGTCATCTAAGCCCTGATTGTTCTTAGCTGAGCAGATTTCAGATTAAAAACAGTGGTGAAACCATGAGTGTTCATAGTACTGTAACTTTGTGTTAACTAGACCTTTTCTGACCTGTTTTAATGCATCATGAAGTGGTGGTTATGTCTAATTGCATAGCACAGAGAAAATAGCATTGTGTTGAAATATTGCATAAAACTTGAGCGTTATGTGGCATTTTATAGTGGAAATAGTACTGTAGGTACTCATTCATAACAAGATTTGCAAGTTTCTCTCTGCTAGGGTGGGTGGTTAGGCTGGCTGTGTGTCTGCTGACTCAAAGGAGGTAGTTTCTTTTTTTCTCTTCTTGTCCTCTTCCTCCTCTTTTGACTGCTTGTGACCGAACATCATCAGAATTGACAAGAGCTTGCTCTTGAAGCATAACCTTAGTTTGAAGTTGTTTTGTCGAACTGTGTGCAGGTGTGGATCTTCACTTGAGACTTTCAGAGCTCTCCTGCCAGCCAGGTGTTAAGCTGGTTAAAAACAGACGTCTGAGTGTGGGTGCAAGTCTCAGTGTGGGTGTGAATGCGTTTAGGTTTCTCTGGAGCAGTTGAGACTGGGACCTGATTGTGATCTGAGGGACCCAATGTCACCTGGGTGGGCATTCCTAATTGTGTGTGGGATGGAGGCACTGAAGGCTTGCTGGGATGGTGCAGGAGGTGCTCAGAAGTATAGTGTGGGAGGTTTTATGCATGCCTATCCTGAAGGGTTAATCTGTCTGCACACTGCAGTCTCATGATGTCCAGGGCTTGGAGCCTGCTGCCTGAGCCTAGCTCCTCCCTTTTTCATTTAATGATGGCTGGAAGAAAAATAATCAAGTGTGCTGGAAGAGAAACATTAATTAACTTTTAATTTAGATCTAACGTATGCTGCTTAGTGTACTGCATGAGAGTGTGCAGTATCTGTCATGTTCTATAGAGGGTGATGCATTGAAGAAACAAGGAAAAGCCTCAGGTCTGAATGAGATGATGGGGTTTTAACTCTGTGGATGGGTTTTATATCTTGATTAAAAGTTGCAGATGTGTGATAAGTCGCTTTTGTACCCATTTTGCATCTGAAATTACTTTCTCTGTAACTTGGTTTGTATCTGTTTTCTCTTAAGCCAAACTTGCAAGACGAAGTCAGGAGAGAGAGAATCTTGGCATGCTGGTCTGGTCACCTAACCAGAATCTGTCTGAGGCAAAACGTAAGTCTCTTCAACTACTTTTATTCCCTCCTTTCATTACGTGTATCATTTCAAGAATGCAAAGTTGCCACTTTTGGTAAAGAGGTTATGTCTGTGACCTTTCCATTATGAATTGAAATTAATTTGAAAAAAGTCTGCAGAGCAATCCCCAGATGATCTTTGTTCTCCACTGGGCAGCTGCTTAGTGTCAAATCCACGGGGGCAGGGAAAGCAAGAGAAATGTGACAAACATTATTCTGTGGTATGAATTTTTTAAGATCATCCGCAGACTTACACAATCAGCTTTTTCTGCTATTGGTGCTGTAGAAGGCGACAGAAATAACTGGGAAGAGCAAAATGAAAAGTGTTAGGGGGTGGGGGGGGTCCAGGAAATATTTGACAATTAGTAATACCTTTTCTTCCACAAAGACAAATCCACATCTGGAGCCCATGGAGATTTTAAATGCCAGAACAATTGCAGTGCCTTACAGTTCCACGTGAGGGCAATTAACAGTGCTCTGTGTGTGTCTGGGAACAAGTCTCAGTGCTGCTGCCAGATGGCAGAGCTAGTGTTTGAAAGGCTTGTCTAGCTACAGTTCTCCTCATGAATAAGTAGGACTCCTTGATTAAAGGGCTGCTGTTTGAATGCAGTAACTAAACCTAAGCGCTTTTGGGGGAGGGAGCTGAAAAGAGCTAATTTTGACTTTGTGCTTATACCTTGTTGGTTTTTATTTTTTTAATCTTTTCTCATTCTGGGGCCAAGAATGAGAATCATGCATTCCTGATCCTCTGCAGTTTTTGTGGTGGCACTATTAAGTGAATACCTGATTTTCTCCTAGACTCAAGGCCTGGGATGCATCATAAGGCACATGTGAAGATGTAGTGGCATTTGCAAATTAAGGCAGCAGAGATTGTGCACCAACTGGCTCTGTCATGAAAGACCTGTGCTCTGCCCTGGGGCATTTGTTCCACTAAGGAAGTTGCCCCTTAAATTACAGAAAGATGATGGTACTGATCTGCAGATAAAAAGGGCTTTGCAAGGATCGTGTTTGCCTTCTCTCCTTGTCTGCTCCCTGCTGGCTATTGGATGCTGAAATAAATAAGACTGATGAGGAGAGGAATGTATTTGACAGTTATTTACAGCTAGAAACCTCTTAAAAGGTATAACAGCAAGAAATAGTTGCTACCACCACAAGGATTGTCTGTTCCTGTCCGTGACACAGGATTCCTGTAGCTGCCTCTCAAGTCTGAATGTCTTTTGAATCTCAGCTCAGCTTTGGAATCTTTAACTCCTGCTTGATAGAAAACTGGTTTCTTGAAGAGGGAGGACAGAATGGAGGAGGAAAAGGAGGGAATATATGTGGAATTGAGTAAAATAATCCTTAACTGAGTATTCTATGGTAATTGGCACAAAAATATACTCATAGAGCATAGAGAGGATATAATACCTGCTAAGAAGATGTCATGAACATAGGAGGTAATTTAAAAAGTAGTATGACATTGATAAATAAAAACTAGGTGGCAGTTGTCTGTTAGTANTCCTTAGTGGGGGTGATCATTCATTGGCAATGTGAAATTGCAAGGGGAAGGAGCTGTGGTCTCCAGGAGGTTGGTGTAGCCCCTTGGGCTGTACATCAGTGAGTCCCAGCTAGCATATCCAGAAGTGTGGGTGAGCAAATCCTTCCACTCAGCGGTGCATAGGTACCAGAGCCTTGAATCCATCCTGTGCCTTTAAGTCACAGAACTCTTCTCTGTTCCTGTGGCTGGGGCTCAGCATGAAGATGGAAGCAGCACGTTAGCTCTTCCTCAGAGTGAACTGTAGCTCTCGTGAGCAGGAGGGTTCTGTGCAATCAGTGGAATTGTTGCAACCCACCCTTGTTAAAGGGGAATCTGTGCTAAAGAACACTTAGCAGATCTGTGACAATGCTCAGAGCAGTGCATCTGATGGGTTTGGCAGAAGGCTGGCCAAACTGTTGGAGGTTGTGGGAGGGTCTCCTGTAAGCTGCTGAAATGAATCCTGGAAAGACCAGNACAGTAAAAATGCTGGGGAAAACAATGTGAATATAAGAGGAGGGCTAAAATGAATTTCTCAAAATATTGAACATTTTAGTAAGAGTATAAGACTCACCAGTGAGTTCACCTTCCAAAAGAGGTACAGCAAAAAAATAGTAAAATTTGTTTGGGGAAGTGAAGTGTGAGGCTGTTGCAGCATATATGACACAAAAAATACCTCCCACATGCCTATCCCTACAGAGGGATGGAGTTAAGAAATTAGTTATCTAGTAGTAGTAAAAATCCAAAGGAGCATTGTGAGAGGTGGCTGAGGGGACCTTGGGGTGGCAGATGGGAAGAGGGCAGTTGTGCAGGGAATGAGAGAGCAGTGAGGGCTGGTTGGTCATAGCTTTGTTTTGTGTCAATCTGAGCTGATCCTTTTGAAAGGAATCAGATATTCCTGTCTCTATCTGTCATTTCTTAAAAATGAACTGTGAAAAACAAATGCTGCTGAAGGTAGGAGCTTTTGTTTTTTTGAAACTAAAAATGGATTGATTGGTAGAAATAAGCTTATTGCTCTAATGTATTCAAGAGAACTGTTAGGCACTGATTGCATGAGAGTCTGATTCAGTCCCCCTTCCTTGCAGAAGATGGGAACTTCCTCCAAGACACCAGTGCTCTGCAATTGGCTGTAGAGCACTTACTAAGTGTATCACAAGCAGAGTTCCCTAGCCTGCTTTATGGTTTATGATGAAAGAACATCGGGGACAGGAGGTCTCTCCTGTGACTATGAGGTTCACTGACAAGTCTTGGCATCACTGATAGTGAATCCTAATTAAATGACATCCATGGGGATATGTGAGAGGACTTATGATGATCAGCATTTCCATCAGTGATGTGGGAATTGATATGGAATTGTGGATGAGCCATAGACTGACAGAATGGTAAATAAAATTAATGCTACTGACAGTCGTATATAGAGTGCTTTGAGTCTTTTCCTTACTTGGACTGCTGCCAATGCAATGGGCTCTTAATGACCCAACTGCAGGG
>WAAG01028342.1:63695-86357 GCA_013390105.1 Tichodroma muraria | reverse complement strand
AACTCTTCTCTGTTCCTGTGGCTGGGGCTCAGCATGAAGATGGAAGCAGCACGTTAGCTCTTCCTCAGAGTGAACTGTAGCTCTCGTGAGCAGGAGGGTTCTGTGCAATCAGTGGAATTGTTGCAACCCACCCTTGTTAAAGGGGAATCTGTGCTAAAGAACACTTAGCAGATCTGTGACAATGCTCAGAGCAGTGCATCTGATGGGTTTGGCAGAAGGCTGGCCAAACTGTTGGAGGTTGTGGGAGGGTCTCCTGTAAGCTGCTGAAATGAATCCTGGAAAGACCAGCATGTCAGCCAGGACCTGGTGGATATCTTACCTGATGCTCCAGGCTCACACAATTAGTTAAAAGCTTGTTTGGGTCCTATGCACCCTTGTGTGCTGAGGAAATGTTTTAATCACACTGGAGAAGCCTTTTACCTGGACATCATGAAGTGGTGGATGTACTAGTAAAGATGAAAGCCAAAGTGTGTGTTGGTACATTGCTGATTTTTTTTATCCTCTGCCTTGTTAACCATTAATCCTGGATACAAACCACTTACTGCCTTGCCCATATTAATACCAAAGTTGAATCCTGCCAGCATGGCCCATATCTACTGCCAGACTTCTGCCTTTGAGGGGTCACTTGCATAGCAGGGCTGCCATAGTAGTCACAAAGTTAGCCCAAAACTAGAAGTTTGTCCTGTCTCTTTTGAAGACGAAAGAAAGGTCACTATGCAGTAACTGAACATTTGGACTTAAAATAACTGTGCTCCCCTTCTAGTTCTGCTCCAAATACCCTGTGTTGTGGCTGGGTCACACCTCTCACAAAGACCTTGCTCTCGAAGTGAGACTCCTGAGGAGCTCTGTGGGCTTGGTGCCATGGAGGGCAGCTCTTCTGTCTGTGCTGGGACCCTGTCACAGAGGGTGGGGGAGGACACAGGAGGAAGAATGATGCCTTGAGCAAGGTGACATTGAGGAGCAAGAACAGCTAGGTGGAAGACAGACATCTGCTCTCTTGGAGTAGCACGTGGTGAAGGAGGAGGGGAAATAGTGAAAAATGCATTGTAACGATGCTGTGGAAACCCTGCTCAGGATCGAGCTGGGCCAGCATGAAGCTATTAATAAAACAGCAGTGTCTCTCTCTGTGCCAAGTGCGCCAGTGAGTGGAACCAAAAAAATTACTTTGGGTTGGTTTAGAAATGAGCAAGTGCTGGCATGCAGCAGCTGCCCAGGAGTGAGGCATGGACAGCAGGCGAGAGGGTAGGATGTGATTATTGCTTTTATGCATCTGCAGTTCAGAGGTGAACTACAACAAGGAAAGATGTATTGTTTTGCTAGTGATAAGCTCTGCTTTGAAAGTAATTTTTCGTCTCTCTTTTTGACAGAATATGTGTGGTGCTAGATGGGAGTTTTGTTTTCTCACTGATATCTTGGTGGATATCTTAGTGGATTTACAGTTTATGGGGTGTCATGGAGCAGGCAAACTGTTCCTAATACCTGTGGGACATGGGATCATGGATGGCAACTGGATCTTCTGGTCTTAGAGTGCTTCTTCTGTTTGACCTGATGGCTGATTGGCATTGCCAACTTCAAAATTCACCAGTCCCTTCCTGTGTTATCCTGTGGCATCTCCTCTTTTGAGGCTGCAGCTGGCTCCCTGCTTTACATTATGCCTGCCCTGGTGCACATGGGGAGAATTCAGACATCCTCCTTCCCTCTGTGGAGGGGAAATAGAAAGACCCAGGGGACATGGGGACAGAGAAATGCCAGAATTAGGTGAAATAGCTGAGTGCTCCAACATCCTCCTAATGTGCCTGGCCACACCCTGTGGCTGGGAGGAAGGGGAGCCATCCCTAAATGTGCTGCAAAACCTGATGCTGGGAAGGCAGTAATGTGCCAGCTGAGGCTCTGATGGAGGAAGAAGTGCTGGTTGCTATGGTTACTAAAGATATTAACCCTGTGGTGGTTGGATGGGCAAGGCTTAGTTAACTGTGCCACAGGCTGGGTAACTGTCTGCGAGTGTGTGATGCTCCGCCCTAAGAAGTTATGAGCTGGCTTTCAGGATTTGAAAAGCCCATGTCCCAACCACATTTTTAAGTATGCCCTGGTCCTTAGGGTGTCAGCAGCCTTCTTAGGGTAGAGGTGAGTTTTGTGACCGTGACTATTTTGATGGTGAATGCCAAAATTTCTGAGGTCAGGTTGCAGGTTTAAGTGTCCAGAGTCTGTCTCCAGCTTTAGTTCAAGGGTTAATCTTTGCATAAAATGGACTCTGGATTACTCTTTAGTTTTCTTCTAGAGAGAATGTTGAGCAAGCTTGGAAATCTATTTTGTCTATTCCCTAATTTAAAATAACTATCAGAATAAAGAAGATGAAAATGTCTTCTAAGGCTTGCTGCATGTGTCTGATTATGAACTGTGTGGCTGGTCTCTGTTTTCAGTGTGTATTTGAGCCATAGCTGTTTTAAGAAGAGCCTCTGTTTGGACATAGCCTTTTCCCCTTGGCTTACTTACTCTGTCCTGTGAATTCTGTGAACATATGACTCTGTCACTATCATCATTAGCTCTCATTTTCCATGGGGTGTAGAGTGCCCTAGCAATAAATAAATAAATATGAGCAGAAAACCACAAATGAGAGAGTGTAGACTGGGGAAAGTGCTGATCTTAAAATCTCCCTTTTAGAAAACAAAGCCCCTATTTACAGGATGCATTTAAAATGGAAGGGAATATTGCTTCAGAGATACTTGACAGCCACGTCCTCCCCAGCACACAGGTGCCCTTCCTCCAGCAGCAGCAGTGAGGCAGAGGATATAGTCTTGTATGTATCAGAAAAGCTGTTTTTAAGTCCCTCCTCTCCATCATGCCCTAAACATGGTCCTTGAAACAGTTGAAATTATTGTTTTATTTTGAATCTGCTCTCCCCTCTGTCCTCTATCGTGACCTGGTTTGTGACTCCACAGAAGGTTGTGTTGATGCTTAGTAAAAGTGCAGCCACCTTGGCCAAGGATGGGAGAGTAGAAGCTGCTTAGGCTTTGCTACCAGAGGGAAAAAACCTTTGTTGAACTCTTAGCTGAGCTTACACTTGGGTTTTGTTTATGGTTGGCTAAGTGCTACAGGAGGTTGTGAAGGGAGATGCATATGTGTTGTGCTTCTCTGGTTTGGGATTTTTCTGCTTGTTTGTGTCCAAGATTTTACTTGTTGAGGTGTTGATTTCCTTTTTTTTTGGTAGTAGTAAAAGTATGAGTACTGAAAAAAGAACTGCTAGGTCTCTAAGGGGTGGTCTTCAGGAGTTGTGGTTGTCTCCTGAAGGTATATGCTGACCTTTTGTTGCTCAAGTGAAGATAGCAAAAAAATCACAACTTAGGTTTGTGCTGTTTGTGTATGCTCCTTACCTAGAAATATCAGTTTGTTGTCTGTCCCAGTGTCAGCAAAAAGGATTAATGTAAAAGCAGAATTGGGTTTATGTTTATCCCTAATCCAAATTTCATATTATGCAATGAACCTGGCAGCTGTGAAGCTTGGATGTAAATACAGTAGCTGAACAATTCATCTCCATGAATTCAGAAATGGAAGAATTAGTGTTTAATTTAAGATTCTGCTTGAATTTAACTGTAGAAGTAATAGTCGTGGCCACTTTTTCCAGCAGCTGCAGCTGCTGCACTTCAGAAAATGCTCAAAAGATGAAGGTGAAGGAATGCAATTTTTCATTTTAACTAAGGCAACTTTTGATGCTTATAGTAGCAATATTATGAATAGCAAAAAGAAGATAACCAGCATTCTAAGGCTGTGGGTGTATTGCTGAAATGGCTGAGTTGCCTCAAACTTAGCTGCAGTTTCCTCTTTGTATGTCATCTGCTGTGCTAGCTGCTGTTGCAGTGCTGTGTGGAAATCTCAGAGCTGTTCTTTCATCATTATTGCTTCAGGTTGATATTTCTGGATCCTGAATGCATATTTAAATTAAGATGAATCTTTAACCCTTTCACAGTAGTGGAGTCAGGAAAGCAATTTAGTTTGAGAGAACTAGGGTGTGTATTTGGATGGATTGTAACAAAGATACACTGAATTGTGTTGTTGTGTTTTGTTTTATTGTTTGGGGCTTTTTTCCCAAAGCCCACAAACATAAAAAAAAGAGAATGTGTTGGAGAGTATCCAGGAGAAGGATGTCTTGTCTTAGGTAGCTGTGTTATCCTAGTCGAATTTTTGCTGCCGTGCGGGAGGGGGGAGGTAGTCACCAGTTTCTTCATGTGCCTTGTTCTCTCCTGCCACCTGTTTGTTCCTCCTTTTCACTGCAGTGTGATCCAGGCCTTCTCTGAACGTGTCAAGATGACCCACTTTGAAAATGCCGGCTGCCACTACTGTGGGATTAAACCGGTGCTGGTGCTGTGAAGAAGCTTTTTTCCTAAGAGAAGTTTAGAGACAGGATGACGTGGATGTAATGGAGCGATGATAGCTGTGCTAGGAGTTACCCTGGCGGTGAGCCTTCATCTGAAATCCGTTTGGGAGCAGCCTTAGCCAGCCTGATCGGCGCTGTGCGAGTTGTAGGACCAGTATGACGAGAACGAGGAGGCTGCAGCTTGGCCCAGCCCTGGGACGGGCTGAGTGTGCTCCAGTCGTGCTGGGAATGGTAGGCTTGGGGCATTTCACAGGACTAGGTTGTTTTCTCTGGTCTCTTACGGTAGCTGTGAGCAAAAAATAGGAAGGATCAGGGAACTGAAGGCAACTTTCTGTTCTGTTTTTTAAAAAATTTTTGCCTTAGGGCCAAGTTAGTCAGCAAGTATGTGTTTATAGGTATGTGATGGAAGCTGTGCACAGGCAGGGAGGAGCTCTTGTGGGAGATGGCTCCGTGGAGGAATGCTTGAGGAGGTCATAGCTGTAACAGCTTGCTATGATGAATTCATATGCTGCCAAGTGTGACCTTTACAGACCTGCTAGTGCAGGAGGCAAAGCAGCTTGGCTTTCTCCAGGATATGTGCCAGAGCTTCCCTCATCGTTATATGTTTGCTGTGGCATTATTTGCTCTAATTAGGAACCACTCCTACTACTTAATTTTCCTGTACTCTTACTTCTGCACTCTACGTTAAGTTACTTCCCTGTTTGTGTATTTCTTGTGCAGGTTCAAACTGTGGTAGGGTTGTAGTGAACTTTCTAGCACTGCAAGGATTAGTGGTGCATAATGACTTCTCAGTGAGGACTGGGTTTCTAACTCCTGCCTAAATGCCATGATAACCCACCACTGATATTCCAGGGTCTGTTTATTAACTGGTTTATCATAGGCTTTTCCACAGTGTCTCAGGGTCAGCCTTGAGGGTTGAGAGCCTGCATGTAATCCAAGTTTCAGCATGTGTTGTATGAATCTGTAACTTGAGTATTTTCTAAATCGACTTAATTTGACAGATATTTTAATACGTTAATATCTGTCAACATAACACTACTACTTTGGTTTAGAGGCTACTGTAAGGATGATGTTATCCAAGATCTGGCTGTGGAACCTTGCTGTCTTTCTGCATGGACTTCTTGGAGAGGTCAGACACATCTTTGCACCTCTTCTGCTTCTAAGCCTATAGGAGGTAGATAAGTGCAAGAATGGATGCACTGAGCATTTGTGTCTCCCAAAGGTTGATCTGTCTGTAGTGGGGCGATCCCCACTGATCCCCACATCTGCTGAGGGCAGCAACTGTGTGACTCAGACTTGTCTGCTTCCTCTTGCTGACTGCTGGTTTGTCCGATGCTTCCTTTCTGCCCAAGTGACATCCCTCAAGGAGGTAGCCAGAGGACAAATTCATCAGTTCTTTTGCTTTTGTGTCCAATATAAAGGGAGTCAGCATGGCTTCTCCTTTCTTGTTACAGGCCTTATTATCAGTAGCAATAATAAAGAGCTGTAATTTAACCTGATGGCCATTCTGCTCCCGCATACCCCTTGTGCGTGTGCCCTCATGCTGCACACAGACCCCGTGTTGTGGGGAAGTGGAATTACATGTGCTGTTTAGGAAGTCTGGCTCTGATATGGAGCTTTCATTAATCTGCATTCCTGCAGTAACAGAGAATATAATAGTTCTGGATTTTAGAAGCTTTCAGAATCTCCTTGAGGTTGGGAAATGGACCTTGTGGAAGGTTTCACCCTCTTTAGAGTGTTTTCAGTCTGGATATTCCTTGGTGGCTTCTGAAGCTGGTTGGTAGCAGGTTACTCAGTGAAGCTTTATGGTATTCTTGCTGACTGTTTTGCAGACTAAGAATTTCAGTGTATGAGGTATGATGTGGATGAAGAGCTGAGAAGGTTCCTAGGCAGGGCACTGAAGCCTTGTATTGGATTGATAGTAACCTGACTCTGTGGTCTCTGATACTGATTCTGCCATTAGTGTGTGTCAAATTGGTGTGATGGTGGTAGTGGTTTGGTGTTTGTTTTTGTTGGTTTGTGTGGGGGTTTTTTTGTGTTTTTTTGGTTTTTTTTTTTTTTTTTTCAGATTAGCATATACAGCTTTTGGGAAGCATTCACTGGCTCAGGCATTCTCAACAAGTGAGCATGGTAATTTCTGTACAAATATCTGTGCAAAGGAGGTTTATTCTAACCCAAGTTAGAATCCCCTGTACTTAACAATATGATGTTTTATTTTTTTTTTAAATAATCAAGCTCTTGTCACAACTGTTGATAATGTTGCTACTTGAGTTGCTTGGTTGTGTTGCTGCCTGTAGTTGAAGTATATAATCCAAGGCTGTAACCTCCCAGTAGAGTGAACTCAGGCCATGGTTTGACAGCAGAATAAATCTGGCTTTAGGGCTTCTCAGACTCAATTGAGAACACTGTACTGAATAATGCAAAGAGCTATTTTGACATAAACTCACTTTGTTGTTTAGGTGTTTGCTGTGTGCATTTATCCTGTCCGTAACTTCTCTTTCTGTCTTGGAAGGTCATGCTTAGGAGTGAGTGTTTTCTCCCTACCAGAAGCTACTGTGTGCTGGGTTTCTGTTCTCACATGGGCTTTACACCCAATATCAATTGCTCTGATAATTACATTTAATACAGTCCAGTGTCTGTGTCTGATTTAGAATTGGACTTGCAGTGCTAAATGATAGCCATGCTCAGGTTCCATATGGTCACAGTTTAGATCCCATGTTATTCCATTTGGCTCTTCCTGTTCTTTACTAGGTCCTGAAGACAGTATTTCCTCTTTGTTACTGCCCTGTCAGATCTCTCTTGTCCATTTCTGTAGTGCATCTGGCAACATCTGGGTTTGTGGTGCCCAGGGCTCTGTAGCTATTTAAACCTGTGCCATTCCTCCAGTAGAGGTGTTCGGTTTGCTATGGCTAACTAATCTGCTACAGCAGAGCACATCTCTGACTGAAGGTTGAATGTGATGGATGTATAAGAAGCAGTCTTTCTTCCCAGAGGGTCCTCCATGGGTGTCCTTACCATGGGCACCCACATGGCCTTTCTGAAGGAGAGCAGCAGCAGCAGCAGAGAGCGTCAGGCATCTGGCTTTCCTTATGGCAGTCCTCCCTAACGCACTGCCCCGTGTATATGCACAGTGTGTTGAGACTTCATGGTGTGATCGTGTCAGCAGAGGGTGCGACTTTGGGAAGGAGCGTATGTTGGTAAAGACTTTAAAAGTTACATGTGTAGTAACAAAAGGCCTTTCCTGGTAGAGAGTTTAATACAGTTTTGGCAAGCCACAAAAATTATGCTAATTTGTCTGTATACCGGTGTCTGTAGCTAAATCTAAAGGCAGATGAGTGACATCTTTAACCATCACTGAGGTTTCAGCTTTGAACTTGTCCTTAGATGCAGGCCATGCAAAGAGCAGTATTAAAAATAATAATAAAGGAGGTAGGAAATACAGCGTTTCTTTTTAGTTTATTAGTGTGGCCTGCTTAGGTACTGATTGCCTTTGTGTGACAAGGAAACTCTTGGTAGGTATTGGGGTTTCTAAAGGAATAAATCTCCCAGCAGTGGGGCACTCTATTTTACTCCTTGGTTTATTCTCTCAGGCTGCAGTTTCCGTGCTTCAGGTGTGGTTCTGTGAACAACTTCTTCCTCTCACCAGTGCAAGTTTGTGTATTCCTACCCACCTGCTCATCCCTGCCACTGTGCTGTGCTGGGGCAAGGAATGAGTTGCAATTTTGGCTTGAGCCAGTCTCATTCCTCACTGAAACTAGGGGGGCTCATCTCTTCTCAGGCTTGGGTACCTCCCAACAAAAGGGATTTTTATATGGTACACAACCATGTAAAAATGTGGTTGCATACAACCTCTTGGTTGTTCCAAGAGGGCAGCTTGTGTGGGTGGGGCTGGTGACAGGATGGTCCAGGACTGCTCCTCCTCGGAGGTCAGAGCATCTCCATACTTTCAGCCACCACTCAGTGCTTGTATGCCTTTAACTGCATGCCTGAGTGAAGAAACTGATGTGCTCGGAAAGTTTTCGGGTGGAACAGTTTGCCAGTCTGCTTCCCTGGCATTCCAGGCAGATGCTTGTGCTCACAAGTGGAAGGAGGTGGATGGAGGGTAGGGGTGCTTATTCTGGTCCTGCTGCCATAGGATCAGACTATGGTCCTATGGCAGCAGGACCAGATAATGCAGTGGCATTTATTAATTAATGCAGTGGTCCTTGGTACATGAACAAGAGATCATATACAAGTTAAATCTGAGCCGCCGGGAGGTGAGTGGGTGGGAGGTTGGTAGATGCTGTGGAATCCCATGACTCAAGTTACTGTGCCCTGCTGCAGCATATTTTCTTTTGATCCTATTCAAGTAAGCTTCTCTAGGTAAGGGGTAAGTTTTCCTTTGCCTTGCAATTGCATCCAGACTTTATCCTCACCTGCTGCAGATGCAGTGGAGTTGAAGCCTAAATCCCCTTGAGCCTTCAGTTTTGTGAAGTGGTTTTTAAGTAGCCTTTGTGTCTAACTAGCATTCTCTGTTCCTAGAAACAGTGTTAAAGGAGGCTGTGTGCCTGCCCAGGTGGGTCAGTACAGGACACAAAACTCATCTGTGCCCTGTTTCCCGTTCTTCTCCTGCCTGTTACATCACATCATGCCAAGAAGAGGAAATAGCTTTTCCAAGGAATAAGAACCTTTTGAATAGAAAAACAGAAAAATTAAGGTTAGAACGACCTGTAAGATCAGGCGGGGTTTATTTTCCCTTAAGTGATTTTGTTCAGGATCTTTGCCTGCTTCCCCTGCTTCCAGTTGCAGCTTACTTTAGGGAGACAGTTGAGCAGGCTCGTGTGCTTTTGGCAGCTTCTTCTCCCGAGCTGGGACCACGAGGTGGCAGGAGTGTTCCACCGGTGCTGCCGGGGCAGCGAACGGCAATGCAGCTGCTCGTTTTTACCGGCGAGGCGAAAACTGCTCGGTTGTTTGCGTACCATCATAATTGTGTTTTGGAATTTGGAAAAGTTTCACGTGTGTGTGTCTACATGCCCTTATTTTCTTTATATAGTATTGGTTTATTTTGGGTCTTGACTTTTTTTTTTCTTTTTTCTTTTTTTTTTTTTTCCTATTCTTAAGGGAGATGGAGGGGAGGGAAAGATGTATAGCAACATCCAGAATTCCTTGCAGGTTCCAGCATTGATCAAACCCTGTGAAGCACATTACCGAGGCTGCGAAGGATGCTGCTTTTGTCCTCGTTTCACCCTGTTCTGTCAGGGTATTGCATCACGTAATATGCAAAGTGCTCAGAGCTCCTGCAGTACCCTAGTAATAGGGGTGAGCTGAGGTTGCAGCAACAGCTCTACCTCTGCATTCCTGTTGCTTTGTATAGGCTTTATCACACTCGCTCATGCTGCAAACCTGCCTTGGGGTCACTGAGTTGCTGAACACAATGTCATCCTTGTGGGGTCATTGAGAAGCAGTTTGGGTGGGGGGGAGAAGTTCTTCAGAAGGACCCACTCAGAGAGATCGTAATGTGATCCAGTGATGGTGAGGGGAGTCATTATTTTCAAGCATTTCTTTTTCCAGAGTTCTTCTGCCCTCCTGAAATAAATGCTCATGTTTTACGTCTCAATTCGCTGTTCAAGGATGTGGGACTGAAAATCAGCAATGCAGTTGTTTGCTCTTGTTCCTCCTTCCCTGTCAGCCAAGAGGGTTCCTTTTCTTTTGCTTCTGGTGAGGAATTTTTGTAGGGAGGTGGTTAGCAAAAAGCAAGTCTTTATGAGAAAGCTGGCTGGGAACCAGAATAAAAAATTCAGGAGGTTAAGGGCACCGTTTTGGTCCAACTCCCCTCTCTAGAGGGCAGGGGGGTAGAAGCATCTTTCTGTGTTTCCTTTACTACTCCCTTCCATTTCCCTTATCTCTTTGGCTGTTTTAGTGCTACCCCAGGGTCCTTCAGTCATCTCTTATGTGGAAGACATGTTTTAGCATTTGAGCACTCTGTGCCCCTCTTTGCTGGTGACAGTGTCTATATGAGGCTTTGAGGCTCTGTTTTCCTTTGCATCCCTGTCTTTTGTGCTACTCCTGCCTTCCTGAGCATGACTGTAGGAAGGGGCTCTTTGGGCCAGTGCTCACTCCATTTTGGGTGTGGGGTGGACAGAGTGATCCTGCTCACCCCAACACAGCTAAAATGCATGTAAGAGAAGAAATGTAGCCAAGTAGGTGAAGAAATTCAGTTTATGGTTCTCTTCTCTGTCCTTCCCCCAAGCTGGTTTCTAGTAGCAACAAGAGCTTTCACAGGAGCAATGCATCTCCTGTGTCACACAACTGTCTCTATTCAAGTATTGTATTTTTGACCTGGTCTGTGTTGAAATATCTTTCTGGCATAGGGAAATAAGTTGTATGGGAGGTGAGGATACTCTTATCTACCCTGTTCGGGGAAAAGTTATGCTGGTAGGAGGAGTGCTTGGTGGTGTATTTTATGCTGGGGGAAATGGGCTGAGATTGCTCTGCTGCTCTTGCTTGTTCTCTTCTGGAAAGCATCTCAGAGCTGTGCTGGCAAGCTCTCTTCTGGTTTCAGCAGGGCTCTGCCCCAGGCTCCTCTGGCTCTGAACTGTGATGTCTAAACAGATTGCTGGGTTACACGCCGAGCGTGGCTGAATGCCACTGAAATGCAGTGAGCAGAATTTCACGTGCCTGCTGCCCTGTGCCTGCAAGAGGTGTGGAGGGAAGGCAGAGATGGAAGAGGACACTTCTTTATCTGGTGTGGCATGTAAAGCATTGAGCTTGTGGCAATTCCAGGCTCTACTGGTATGGGAGACTGAAGGGATCCTGTGACTCAGCTGGTGCCATGCTCTTCCTTGCTTACTTCATATGGAGGGGGAAGGTAAAGAAAGAGCAATCGGAAGGATTGCTCAAGGGACTGTCATTCCTCTCGGATGGTGCAAGCATCAAAGTGAGTGAGCTCACAGTTAGCCAAGAAATGACAAGCAGAAGGGGCTAGATTGGCAGTAAGCAGGCAGGAAACAAGCCAAGAGGAGAGTATGGTGGTGTACTCCTTGTCCGTCCTTCACCCACAAACGCTCTTTTTGTGTTTAGGACTAGTATTGCTGTGTGCTCATGGTCAGTTTACTGCTTTATTGCCTTTTTCTTATTCTTCTTTTCTCTTCCTCCACTGTAACAATGAGATATAATACTGAGGTGTTACAGAACCTACTGTGACAGTAAAAGCATCTTTTCCTGAAAGTTAATGGTTTCTAGTCACTCATAGCTACTGCTTGGCTTAATGGTGTACTGACTTGTTTGAAGAGAAATCCTATTGATATGTAGGGACCTTGCTAAGATTCTTGCTTACTTAGGAGAGAAAATGCTGTAATGATTTTTTTAGGGAGCAAGTATGTTTTCATTACTTAACAACATCAAGCCATAAGGAAGCTAATACACTGGAAGGGAGAACGACCTCATCTCTTCTCTGTATATGTTAAAGGATAAGATGCTGAAGTTAAATAAGGAGCTGTAGTTCTTTTCATGGTGAAAGCAAGGTAGTTAATGCAGTAGTACTTAGCATTCAGGAGCTTAATTCAGCCTTGGACTTGAGAGAATTCAGCTCCTTTCCCTCCTCCTTCCTTCACGTCCTCCTTAGGCAAAATATATAACTCTGCATGTGCAGTACCAGTTTTTTAAGGAAGCAGAGAACATTTAGCTGAACTACAGGGAAATGCTGCATGTAGGGTTTCCTGGCAGCCTTTGTTCTTGATGTGGTTTTATTACTCTGGAAGCACCTGAAGTTGCTGTTCTGCCACCATGCTACTGATATTCCCTGCCCCATTGGGCAGGGGGGAAGGGATGGTGTGTGTATGAGGCAGTTCCCAGTTCCCTTCTGTGTCCCTGTTTATCCTGTGTGTCTCTTCTGGATCATATTCTCTGCTTGGGATGTGGTTTTGCAAGTTGTTTTTTCTTCCTGTGGTGAAGCTGATTTTCAAGATTTATGCTAGGCATTGGTAACCCTCAGGATGTTCCATTAGGCAATGCAGCAAATTCAGCTAGAAGATGGTCATTGTCCCATGCACATCCACTGCCTTTGCAGCTATTCTATTATGTTTCCCTTGTGCAAGAAAAAGTTGTTTGCAAGAAGGGATGGTTTTCATCCCAGTTCAGCACGGTTCTTAAAAATAATTTGTTGATTTAGAGAGACAGATGTTTGTGTTGTAGCAGTGCAAATGAATGGTTGTGGCTGCTTTTTCCAACAGGCTAATGAAACTTTTACTGAATGGATCTAGAACACAGAGCAGTGAACAGGTTTGTCAGCCTGTTGGGAATTGCCATCATGTGCAGGTGGGAGCTTGGAAGGACAAGAACCTCATGGAATGTCCTTGCTAATGTGGAACTGTGCCTGTGGTTACAGCATGCTCTTCTCCTGCCACAACATATGGCTGTATTAATATTCTCATGGACTTTTGCAGGGTACTTAACAAGGCCCTCTTTTTCAATGCTTTTTTGTGAAAATTAACACCACATTTTTGTACTTCTCCTTTCCAGATGAAAGTGATTACTATCACATGTCATATTGGCTAGTCTAAAGATGGGATGTCTACTTTAAGTACCTAGATCTGAATTCTTACTGCTAATGACACGTTGAAAATAAGAGGCTGATGCTCTCCTGCTGCGTGTTTTCTGATTTATCCTTTCTGTTTTCCCAGTACCTTTTGAGCTTATAGCTTAGTTTAATAAACTGAAGGAATAATTGAGGACTGTCCCAGCTTGAAGGAAAAGCCTTAAAGAATGTCATACTATTTCATAAGAGTGTTTATGAAGGTAGAAAATATGTGAGAAGCACATTTGAGAGCTGAAGTTAATCATGAGGTCCGGACTGTGGGAAATGTCGATTGCTTAGCTGCAGAGTGCACAGAACCATTCCCTTGCTGTGCGTGCTCTCCATGAGTCGGGTGCTCAGCACTGGAATTTGCTTTCATCTCTCCCTGGGTATCTACAGAAAAAGAAGGGGGAGTGATTTTTGAGTTCATTGCTAGGTGTCTCATTGTAGAATCCAACTTTTGTAGAAGGATGAAAACTGGCTGTGTGTATCAGTTCTAGGTCAGGGTACTAGCATGTTGTTGGGGATCATACAGACAGCCAGTGCTTCTAGCATCTTCCACTCCACTAGGTGAAGCAGGAGTCTCACCTTTTAGATTAAGTTTTTGTTTTCAAGAGTGTTACTATCATTAGTGTGGTTAATGATGATCAGGCACAAGGGCACAGACTTCAGAACACCACCAGTGCTACTAACTTTGATCCATTCCTCTCAAATGAATGCTGTTGGACATAATGTGGGCTCAGCCACTCTGAGTGAAAGACGTTTGGGTTTAGTCCCATCTATGCAAAATATAACTTCTCGGGGCACATTCACATTGTAAAGATTAAAAGCTCATGGGGCATAATAATACAAGAGAGTGCAGTTTGGTCCAAGATGAAAACTGCTGAGACCTAAGAATTGAAAAATTTACCAAGATACCTGCAGTGGTTGTGCAACACTAGGACTCTGGCAGTATTGGAAGGTATGGATTGTGTCTGGGGATGTTTTTCCTTAAGAAAAGAACTACTTTGGGGCTATTAAAAAAATCTCCACCAACCAACCAATAAAAAAACCTCCAAAAAATGAACACACACCCCAAAAAGCAGCTGACACAGTCATGTCTACAGTTTTGATGAACAAGTTCTGAAATGCTTCAGTGGCTGTTTCAGAAATACTGGTACTGGATTGGATATCATGGACCATTTAGGCTTGTTAAGGAAAATACCTAGTTTGTCTGGTGGCTTGTTTTTCTTACATTCCTTCTGTTCCTGAATTGTTGGAAACAGCAGCTGTTCATGAGAGTTCTCTGTGGAGGGCTGAAGTCAGAGCTGCAGATCTGGGTTTTAGACTGGGAAAGAGAAGGGAAGATGAGATGATTATATGAAGTGCACTTAACACCTTCTCTTTGTTTTTCAGTGGATGAATATATTGCCATTGCTAAAGAGAAGCATGGATACAATATGGAGCAGGTAACAGTCCTTTGAATACTTTATTTTAAAATACTTTTAAGGATTCAAACATGACTTCAAGTGACTGCCTAGAACTGCTTCTTTCTTTCTTTGCCTTATATGTTTTCTCCTCTACTACTTGTCCCGAAACTATTCCTAATAGTAGCCTTTTCTCTGTGGATACAGAGTTCACCCCTAGTTTTACATTAAGAGTCGAAAGAAGAAAAACAAAGCCATTATAATTTCTAATGGAGTCTGGCCATGAGTATTATGCTTCCTCTGGTGACTGCTTCTTGAGCACTTTCAGAACCCCTAAACAACAGTGAAAAGATTGGCTTATCTTTGGACAACTGCCTGATTGCAGTGCAGTTTCCAGCTGACTGCTCCGTCTCTGCTTCATGGATGTCTTGGCAGTTATTAATGAGCTATTGAACCATCATGTGCTTTTCTGAGGCAAAACGATTCCCACAGTTATTTACCTTAAAACTGTGCTGCAAATCATTTTGCATTTCACAGATGAGCACCTTGGCTGTCAGTGCAGTAAACAGTACTCAGCCAAGTACCTGTAAGCTAGGGATGGAAATCCTGGTCTGAGGAAGAGACCTCTCCTTCATTCCCTATGGTCTAGGATTGTGTATGAATCTTTCCTGTGTTAACTGACAATGATTTCAAAACTTGCTGGGGAGATGAGTAGATCTGTGCCTGGGAAACTTTTCTGAATTCTGTGGAGTTTCCTTATGCACTAATACTTGCTTGGGAAGGGAAGGCAGGGAATCTCATGACTTACTGTATTGGCAAATCGCATACTGTCTCTACAAGTACAAAAGCTTGAAAGCTTATGAAATTGTTCAGACAGGGGCTGTGAGCATAGAAACAGATGGTTGGGATGGGCAAGGGCTTCTATGTAAATGATTCTGCTGTCATCCTTGAGTCAGACTTTCAGTGGTTGATACTCATGCTCAAAAAGACTTCTTGCTGAACAAGAACACTGAAGTTGAGATAGACAGCAAAATTTCCGGCAAAACCAGGAATGATCAGACTTATTGATAATTGTAGTTTCTAAGAGCAGAAAACAGCAATAAAATGA
Organism: Tichodroma muraria; assembly: GCA_013390105.1. Lineage (NCBI taxonomy): Eukaryota > Metazoa > Chordata > Aves > Passeriformes > Sittidae > Tichodroma > Tichodroma muraria. The sequence goes on along the minus strand of WAAG01028342.1, from coordinate 70,917 downwards.
ACATGAAGGCATCAAAAGGCTGTGAACTTAAAATGAAAATAAAGATGGAAAGTCTCTTCAGCTGATATTGGTATACCCTAGTATTGGTTATTGTGGATAACATTTTCTAAGAGAGATGGTCTTGGAGTAGTAGAAATGGGTTTCATTATTTTAGTGGAGAAGTGCTGTTTGGAAAGTAAAGACTGATAAAGAAGACTGATGAAAATGAAGCTTGCAATTTTTTAAAAAAACACTTAATTCTTGTCGTTCGAAAATTTTAAATTTAATTAACAGAGATTTGCATTAATTTTAATGTTGAAAATATAGACCTCCCACTCATTCCTTGAAGTATTTTTCTCCATTTTTCTCTCCCCCTCTGTGTACAGAAGTTGCATGACTTGCCCTACCAGAGTGTAAAGTGGCTGAACAGCTTGTAAAAGTGTCCCTGCTCCTAAAAATTTTCTCATTCCTTCTGTAGCACTCTCACATAAGACTCTGGAGTTAAACATGTTTCCCAGGTCCTTTGGGATTTCCTAGAGCGCTGTGCTAGGCATTTTCAGGAAATAACTGGAGAGGATCTAGCTTGTATTGCTCTGGAAGGCACACATTCATTTTGTATTACAGGAACAAGTGTCAAGGCTTTCAAATCAGGATGATTATTTGTGTCACCAAGGGAAACTCTGTCTTCAGCAGGTATCATCAGAGTTGCTGTTGGCTGGGTAACTGGACAAGCTGATACGGACTCCCTGGAAGCCAGTAAAAGCTCACTTCAGCAATTGGCCACAATCTCTGGGCTTCGCTGGCCAAGGCAGCCCTGTCCCACATGTCATTCCCCTGACAGCCAGTCATTGTGCTCCTCTGTCCAGGTGGCTTGGCTAGCAGTCATCATACAGAGATTGTCCTTTTTCCGCCTGTACCCCCTGCCCTAAACATCCCATTAAAGGCTGAGATGTGCTGGTCTGCTGAAGGGCATGGGAGCTGCTGGCAGGGTGCTGGGGCGTGTGCCGGCTGGTGCTCCTCTGCCCAGCTGTGTTCTGTCCAGCTGCCCGATCCGTGCCAGCCTGGCTCCCATCCCTGTCCTTTCGCTCCCGTGCCCTGTTGTTGGCTCTGCTGCTGTTGGACCATGGCTGGAGGCTCAGGACTGTGCTGGTGGGAGTCCCTGCAGCCTGGCCAGCCCCAGGGCAGGCGAAGGGCAGGCTCCCCACAGGCCAGTGAGCTGTGGCAGGACAGGCGCTTCAGCTGGTGGTGCAGACAGCTGTGGGTGGTTGTGCTGAGCAGTAGTAGTCACAGCCTTTTGGTAGCATCACAGTAAGTCTGGCTTTGACCCAGGCCTTCCTGCCAGCCTTTGTCAGACGCCCTGGGACAAAGGAGCTTGGGAAGGCCCTGTGCTCACCTGTGTATGAGTGCAGAGTTCTTCCAGGGAAGCACAGGTGGAAGAGGAATACTGATCTGTTAAATAAGCCTGTAAGGAAAACCTTTTTGTTTACCTCTTGCTTTATAGAAGCAGCTCTCCCCTCAGTCCTCACTAATATGTCAGTACTATTTTTTTTTACCCAGCCTTCCCAAAATGTCTCGCTCCATGTTTATCTGACCTTGCTTCCTCACAGGGATATCAAGTAGATCTCATATTTGAAGCTGAAGGAGGTTGTCAGGGGAGAGAAAACTCAGTCCTTCATGACTGCAGAATAGTTTCCTTGACCCTGTCCTTGCCAGAATGGCTGTGTGGCTTCTGTGATATCTTGAGTGCCTGTGCTGCAACTGAGATTGCTACTTGTTCTGCATGCTACCAGAAGGGAGGAGAAGTTGTCCAGGCACCACTGAGAGTCCAGTAGGATCTGGGCAAGATCGTGGATAGCACTAACATTTATATGCATGCTCTCTGCAGAAGCTCAGGGGCATGAGATCCCATAAAGGAACTGCTTTTTTGCATAGCAAAGCATAATGGGGAAACCCCGATTTTGGAGGGATTTTGTAACGCTGGGCGGCCAGGGTGAAACTGCTAGATGAGGGTAACTGTGACTGCGAAACCTGAGCTGAGTTTGCGTATGATGAGCGGGTTGCTCTTAGGTTTTACTCAGCATGTTAGGGATTAATTTCACTTCACAGCAATTGTGAAAGGCTGGTTTTTAGCTCTGCAGAGTCAGGCCTTCAAAAATGACTCGCAGTGGTTGCTGGCATGCCAGAGGTGGTAGTGTGTCATAACACACAGGGGCTGTGGACCCCTGGGAGAGGGGAGCTGCGCACGAGTGTCTCAGAGACAGCAGAAGGGGAATGGTTTGAAGGTGGTGAAGTGCAGCACAGGCACTTGGTCTTTGGAACTGAGAACCAGAGACTGCAACAGCAAAATGAAGCCTCTCTCAAGGGAACAAAAGAGCAGCCCCCAGAATGAGTGAGATTTATTCCTCCTTTGGGCCAGGGACTTTTTAGCAGAACGTCAAGGTGGTGCATGTTCTCTGCCTTTCCTTCTTCCAGTTCTTGATTCATTCTCTTCCCCTTTTCCCCTTCCCCCTCATAAAGAACCCTGTAAACAATTACAAAAACTCTCAGTCAACTAAACCATCCTTGTAATTGCTAGAAAATGGAGTCCAGCACTGGAAAGAAGCTGCCTTTCGTCCAGTCTTTTTTAGGTAGACTTTCCAAGCCCTTGCCCACCTTACCTGTGCATACCATGATCAGTAAAGCTGAAGTAATTTCTAAAGTTTTTTCTCCCACCTTTCTGTTGCTAATCTTCTATTACCTTATGACTTGTGTGGTTTTGATAAACTTTGGGCTCGTATTCACAGCCTAGCTGGGGGGCACATTCCAGGTTTCTTGCACTCAGAAAAGCATCTGATATAGCTGAGATTTAAAATTATGTCTAATGTGTTGCCTGAGAAAAATGTTGTAGCTCTCTTTCCACTTTCCAGTAATGTTTCTTTGATTACAAATGTCACCTTCATATCTGTATTATTTCTAGGCTCTTGGGATGCTGTTTTGGCACAAGCACAACATCGAGAAGTCTTTGGCTGATCTGCCAAACTTTACTCCATTCCCAGATGAGTGGACAGTGGAAGACAAGGTCTTGTTTGAACAGGCCTTCAGTTTCCATGGGAAAACCTTTCACAGGATCCAACAGATGGTAAGTGGTGTTGCAGGAGTGGAAAAACAGAACAGACTGTTGTCTTCAGTGCTGTTCGTGCTGAATGTGTGTCTAATGCTCTTGAGAGAGAACAGGCCAAAGGGGATGTTAGAGGGAAAATGCTACCATGAATAGAAAGAAACAATATTATTCCCAGAGCCTCTGTGGAAGTGTTTTCCTGAAGTGCTTTACTGGTTCAGGATAAACTATGACTGTGTGATTTTCTTTTTGGTTGGCAATTACAGTTTTCAGTCCCCTGTGTGCTATGGTAGTGTTTGTCTCAGCTGGAGTTCAGGCATGGTCTTACATATATGTCCACACATATACAGTAAAGATCATCTCTGTGCAAAGTTGATTTCCTTTCTCACAGCCTGATTTTTAGGAATTAGTTTTATTGAATGATGAAGTCTTTGCTTAATGTGATTTGGGACTGTCAAAGGATGCTGTGATGAAGGTTTATACGTCCTTGCAAGCTTCAGTCCTTTGCTTTTGGTTGGAAATGACACTGTTTTAAACGTATGATTGAAAACTTCAAAGATAGGTTTCTGCCTGAAAGGGAAATGCTAGGGAGTGTGCAATTTTCTTTTGAAAGAGGGAGAGGATGGGTTGTAAAAATTTTTATTAATTGTATCTTGAGAGTGTCTTCAAGTGGTTCATCACCTGGGTGGGAACTAGATTTTGTTCTTTGCTCTCCTTCAGTAAAGTAGACTCTTGAGTGTTCCAGCAGGACCCAGTTCCAACTGTGACCCTTTGAAGCGAGCCTAGACTGTTGCAGTCTGTTCAGCCTCTTTAAATCACATGTGACACAGGTCCGTGGTGCTGATCCTGCTGAAAAGTGAAAGGTGACTTGCCTTCTAAGGATGAAGGTCTCTTTTCAAAGGGGTGGCAGAAAGAGGCTTGTTTTTGTCATGTCCTCCTTGATGTTCCTTGTCCTTCACTGATATTCATTTCCAAATGTTCTTGGAGTCCTAGGGTCCTCCATTCCCTTGGGTCAGATGATTGAACTCTTGAAGAGTGAAGCTTCTTTATTCCTGTGTTCTTATGCAGGAAGAAAAATAGGGCAGGGGAATGTCCCGGGGAAAAAAGAGAACATAAAGCCCATCCTGTTGGTTGGTTAACTGCCAAAGCAAGAAATTCTCAATTCGGCTTATGTGCAGAAGCATGGCTCTCTGTCCCTGAGTGAAGTGCATTCCAATACAGAGATGCCAAGCTCATGCACTGTTCCCTAGTTAGTGATATTTTTTTTTACTGTTGCTCCCAGGAAAGCGATTCTGCATGAAAGGAATTAAATGGCACGAAGCTTTGTGTTTAGCAGGGGACAGGAATCAATGGCTCGGGAGCGTGTTAGTTGTTAGCTTATAGATGCTGCCCCATTAGCACCCGTGCAGATTGGAACTGAGGGGAGAAATCTCCAAAGCCAGAGAATGAAAGACGAGTTACGTTATTTACCAGAGCTGGTTCTGATATTTTAGCACTCTTAGCACAGGTTTATAGCCAAGTGGATGTTTGTCATGAACAGCCTCATCCCTGAGTTTGTTCTGTGGAACTCTCTTTAATTTCAGAACACCAGCCTGTTGTATGGCTGTTGGCAACACAACATTAGCACCTGTGCTTTGCCAGTGCTGATGGATTTCTGCCTGTGTGCAGCTGTGGGCCAGAGTGGGAATGCTGGTGTGATATGTTATTAGAACCTAAAGTCAGTCTGCAGTTTGAGAACCAGGCTTGTCTCAGGTGAAGACTTAGTGTTTGAGTGAAAGAGATCTGGTTCTTGCTCAGAGTTTTGTTTTCCTCCCCATCTGCTCTGCCCTTCAACAAACTGAGTCAGACATTTAAGTAAAACATGTTTTATTCATCAGAAAAGACTGGACTTTCACCTTTTAAAAGTCCTGTGTAAGAGCATCCATGTAGAGCGCCTCGAAAATAGAGAATTAGTCTTAATGTAGTTTTATGCTTTTTGGAGGCAGACTTTTCTTTCCTAGCTGGAGGGTAATGTCATTTGTGTAAGAGGACAAAAAAAAATAGAATATGTGTTTTCCTGTACCCTCAGTTCACCATACAGTAACTTTTCACGTTTTAAAAACATCCTTTTGTTGAGACCTTTGAATAGACTTTTGTCATGTGAATGGTGTGAATAAATGTATTTAACCAAACATCAAAGATATGCTTGGGATGTTTGCAATTCAGCAGTTTCTGTGATTGTTTACACGTTACTGTGTTGGCTTTTAGATCTGTTCTGGCTTTAAAACTGTTATTTCAGTTTTGAGGCCTCATTTCAGATTTGCTCTTGCTGTGTTCCCTTATTCTCAAGGGAACCAGCTGCTTGACTGGTGAGTGGAAGCTTGCTGAGATGCTCTTTAGAGATATTGATGTCCTAAATAGTATGCACTAACCTGAAAAGCTCCCCCGTAGACCATTTTTTGAAAGGCTGCAGAACTGCCTTCCTTGAGCCTTTGAGAGAGTTCAATATAAAGAAGTCAGATGTTCCTTGGGAAAACAGACCAATTGTATGTGAACTTCTGGGGATACTTTACATATAAACATATAAAAGGATACATGTTTAATTTACAGCTTCCTGACAAATCAATAGCCAGCCTGGTGAAATTTTACTACTCCTGGAAGAAGACAAGGACTAAAACTAGTGTGATGGACCGTCATGCTCGTAAACAAAAAAGGGAACGTGAGGAAAGGTAGGTTTGCAAGCAGAAAGGCCATGTATTGCCACACACTGATATCTTTAGTCTATCCCAGAAATTCCTGTTAGCTTGTAAGAAACTAGATGTAGGATTTTCCTCAAAATGTTTCCTGGTACCACACCTTTCCCCACCCCTCTTCCCTGCTATGTTTTGCTTTGCTTAAAGCCAAAAGGCAGTTAGCAGTTAGCTGTGCTTTTTTGACACTGCAATTCCTGATTGCCCTCTGGTGCACTGGTTACAGTCCCACCATTCTAGAACTTTTTCTCTGATACCACTTGAGGATTGGGAAATCTAAATTAAAGCAGTTTACAGTCTGATTGTCACTGTTGTCAGAAAAGCTGATAAGGAGGACAGTAAAAGGAATTAATGAAAGAGCTGAAATCTGCCTTTTTTTCTTCCATATAATTAACGCTCAGCAGAGTGAGATTGTGCACCTGCTACAGGGAACAGCCTCCAGTGCAGGACCCCTCTCAGCCTGTGCCTGTACACACACAGACCTTTCCTCTCTTGCATTTTAGAAAACTGTGACGAAGCATAAGGCTACCAGGCCAAGCTCTGTTCTCTGAGAAAAATAAAGTTAAGGCTCTCATTTTGAGTGACTGAGAAGAGAGTAGCACAAGGGAACTTAGGATCAGCTCTCTGGCTGAGCTGTTCCAGGGAGTGCAGGGTCCACTGGCATTTGGATGAGGCTGGGTGGTGTTCAGGAGGTCATTAGCTACTGGGCTTTAGCAAATGAGCTTGACTCACGCTTTTTCTGCAAGCTCACCCTCCTGGGTACCCGTGCAAGCCCTTGAAGGTAGGTCAGCAGTGGCCTTGTGCGTATTGGTGTAAGTATCTGTACAGTTACTGTCACTTTGTGACTTCACCTAATTCTGGAGCTGAAGGCCTCAGAAGTGCAGAGATTTCAGGTGACTGTGGGGGAAACAACCACTCTGAACAGCAGCAGCTCCATCTGCTTGATGCAGGTGCCTTCTCAACCTGCTCTAAAATGCAATTAATGTCTTTGCAGACCAGACTTGAAGTGTGCCTGCCTTTGGAAGACTTCTGACATAATTGGGCAAAATCCTGCAAAAGCCTTTTTCCTTTCCCCTCCTCAACAGAGGAGTTGTTGCATTTTGCAGTTGGCTGTTTGCTGGCTCCACTGCATATGAGCAAGTCTTGTTTGGGAAGGGGGAGGAAATGTGTTTCTAGGGTTGAGCTGTGCTACACCAATGACTCACTCAACCTCTCCCATCTCTCCATTAGGTCAGCAATACTTAACAGGCAGGGCCAGGGAGAATACTGTAAGCCAACTTGTCCAGTATTTGGTTGGCTTTCTTTGACCTGAGTCTCTTTTTCCATTATGTTCTTTTCTATTCTCTGCAAAGGCTGTCTATTTTTTTGTTCCCCATCCTGGTTGTTGGGTTTTATTTTTCTTGTTTAGTTCTTCAGT